>PQWD01006833.1:0-37112 GCA_019425675.1 Leucinodes orbonalis | reverse complement strand
AATGCGGATTCGTCAACTTCACGTTCAACCCTTGAATCTCTTCGCAGGTGTGCGCAGGTTTCCTAACGTTGTTTTCTTTCGCCGTAAGAGCGTCGTATAACGTACATATATTTCGAAAATTCGAAAACATATTGGTGGGAAAACAACGTGGCGGGATTGAAACTTGCGCCCTTCTGATACGAAGCAACAGTCTACACCGTTGAGCCACAGACGCTCAATATAAATTCAATATCTCATATTTAGATCGGTTTAGGTAGCAGATAGAAGTCATCTGCTAGGGATCGGTCCGCGTGGAAATCGTTAGAGGAAGCCAAAACCAATCATTTATGAAAAGAGTGTACACACTTTTAAAGGGCTGGCAACGCATTTTTGGGTCCTGAGGTCTTGCAAATGTTAATAGTGTATATCCCTTACTATCAGGTGAACAGTTTGCTTCCTTTTCAATAAGAAATAAGCCTTTGCTCAGCAGTGGACACTTTAGACTGTAAAGCAAAAACTTCTGTTAAAAAAACGATTATTCTATTATTGTCCCGCGGCAGCATACGAGCGGTCCACAAAAATAAACTGTTTTCACACAGACAAGCCACCACAGGATCCAGAAGACGTCCGGCCACCACTGAGCAAGCAAGAACTGGATTCTCTGCCAATTCTATCGAGCATGGCGGCTAAATGTGAACCGGGGAAGACTTACAAGGTCAGCTGCAACACATGCATCTGCCTGCCCAATCACAGTCTTTTCTGCAACCATTTGCTGTGCCTGAGCGAAGACGATATGAATAGAATAGAGGCTGATAGGAAATCTGGTAAGTTGAAGTTTATCTACAATAGTGATGTCTCTTTAACCTGTTGCAGTCCACTGCTGGACACGTGTCTCCGCCATTTTGCGCCAGATATTATGATCGTTCGATTTCCTCACCCAGCCTTCACCAGTAAACTTTCGTAAGTCGTCGGTTCATCAAGACAATGGGCTTCCTACGCTACGCTACCAAAATGTGGTTTCCACTCTAGAACTCGTCTGCTCCAATGGCCATCGGTTCTGCGACATACGTGACCAGGCCACTGCTTCTTCAACTTGCTGATCATGAGAGCTATCTCGTTAGCTTTAGTTCCCTTGCTTTCCCTTGCTTTGCAACTGCTTTTCTGATTATACCCTTAAGAGAAATCCCAAGCATAACTTGATCCATTGCCCATTGAGCGATTTTAAACTTGTAATCCAATCCCGCAGTCAGTCTCTATGAATCAGCTGCTCAAGTACGGGTAGGACGCATTGCTCAAATTTTTTTTTCATGCATGTTTAAACACAACGCTTAGCTTGTGTAAGTCCCTGCGCAGCATTTATGTGCATTTGTTGTGTGGATTGGATGTTTTTATGTAAACTATGTATGTATTTTAAAAAATACCATATCAGTATCTTTATCCGTTGCTTAGTAACCAGAGTACAAGCACTTTACACTTTACGCCGTGTGAAGGTCTTTGGATATTATTATTTGAGAGATGCATAATTCTGTTGATGTTTCAAACAGGAACTCCTTGCACCAAAGACATCGACGTGTCGACCCTATGCGTTAAATGCACTTGCGTCGAAGGCATCACGAAGTGCCAATCGGTGCACGGGTGTCGAGAGGCGGAGCACAATCTGCGCAACCTTCACGACTCCTCGCAGAAGATTAGACCAAAGATGGTGCTCAGTTTGGACACTAAGGACAAATGTGTGCCTAATGCTGTTTACAAGTATTGTCTTCTTTTTCAATCCTGATTTGTATATTTATTTGACGCATTCAGTTGCATCATTATTTTAGCCTTACTATCTGTTTTATAGTCAGACGGACAAAATTTTTTAAAATGTTGTTTTGGTGTATGTACCAGACATTTCAATTTAACTATATGTAATAGATTTCTCATTTCAGAGAGAACTGCAATCGTTGTTACTGTCAAAAAGATGGAACCCTGAGATGCACTCAGAAGGTTTGCCTCAATTACGTGCAAAGCATCAAGTTGAAGAAACACAGACTGTATTTGCAAAAGCATGGTCTTTAATGGACATACTCAAAATGTCAATTTTACAGAAGTTATCTTGTAAACAGTACTTTAAGAATGTGCGGCAATGTCATATTAAAGTTGTTAGTAAAGAATTATACGTCATTATTTTGTTTCAATAAAATTTGATCGTCGGTAGCTCAATGGTGTGGACTGTTGCCCTGTTACCGGGAGGGCTGAGGTTCAAATCCCGCCAGGTATCAATGTGTTTTCGATATTTATTTATAATACATTAATTTTCGATATTATATGTACGTTACCCGACGCTCTTACGGTGAAAGAAAACATCGTGAAGAAACCTTCACGCACGCCTGCAAAGAGATCCAAAGGTTGTGTGTAAAGTCTTCCAATGTGCACTGGGCCTGCGTTGACGACTAAGGCCTACACACCCTATACGGGTAGACTCGTGCCCCCTGTGAGGACGTTTAATGAGCTGATGATGATGATTTGATCACATGACATGGGTTCCACTACATGATCTCCCTCTCCTCTCTTTAAACTATCGCTGTCCACTGCTGGACAATGGACATAGGTTCCCCATTCTGCGCCAGATATCCTGGTCGATCAGCGACCTTTCGCAAGTTGTCAGTACACGAGTTCATCGTGTGTGTGAAGTCACGTGATCAAAAAACCTGAGATTATTTCCCAACCGACACATTAGTATCTTTATTTGTCATAGGTAAGAATAAACATCAGATATTGGTTTTAACTTCTTTTCTATTCTAGACAAAGAATTATAGGATCGAAAGATATTTTCGTAAATGGAACAATTGATTCGACTTCTTTTCCGAAACTCTCAACTTGAAATTAGTATTCTTCTTATTTGACCTATCGCAGTCCACTGCTGGACATAGGTCTCCCCCACAGATTTCCTAATACAAGAGATGGGGCGAGCCGCGTTTAAAGTACGACAAATGTAAGCTCAACGAGCATACACTAGCTGCCAGTTTACGCTCTGTGAGACGAGTCAAGACGCACGAATATTAGAAGAAATTACCGTTTTTTTTCCAAAATGCCAGCCTGTGCAATGTAACATACCATCATCGCAATGAATCAGTAAATTTACCAAGTAATAGAATCGTCGTTACCTTAGGCCCCGTCAGAAAATCAGCGCTGCCGTGTATCATTATATTATATATATTTTAAGCCTTGGTCACTTCAGCCACCAACGCACGCCAACACATGCTGAGACGGGGTCCTTTTGACCACTCGACATTGCATTTATTATTATGTATGACCATATATTTATAGCTATTTCTTATAAGTATGTATTTATTTTTTACTTGTGATCTGTGCAACTACTTTCTTCCTATATAAATAATAGTTTAATGTTTCGATTGTATTGTTTAATGTATGTAATAATGAGTGTAATGTTCGTATTTGGTCAATAAATCTTTTTTTTTTCTTTCTTTCTTTCTGGAATAACTTTTCACAGGTAAGAATCGAAAAGAAATTGCGACACTGGGACTGCTTATAAACTTGGCGGCTTGTCCAGTCTAATTGTATATTCGGATGTCTATGGTCCCCCCATTGTGGTATTCTTCAACAGGTTTTATTTGTCGACAATACCTTAATCAACTACAATCTTAAATAATTGATATCAAGTCTTATATTATTATTACTTTTATCTTGAAACGTAATAAAAACAGGTATAACTAGAGGAAATTCAATATTTTCTATGATAAAGTTACTTCAATTTCCCAAACATAAAATAGGATTGGAAAATTAACGAACCATCCAGCGGTATATGGGAATTAGAAACGTTAATTGAAAACAAACTTTACTAACTCATAGACCATTGAAAGATAACATTTTAATTATAAGTTTTTTAGAACAAAATATATACATATCTACAATAGTTAAACAGGATGATGGTTGTGACATTTCTAGTTCTTGCACCACATCTGCGCTTCTCCCTCGGTATCGACAGTAAGTAACTTCTTATGTATCTCCCCTTCCATTTTTGATAATCTTCACAACTTTTTTACATATTGATTATTTCTGACAGGTGCGTGCGTCCCCAACTCGCAGTTTCTACTGAATGGTAAAATTTGCAATTGTAATAAAAACGGCACTTGGAGCGAATCGAATTGCGTCACTAACAGCAGACGGGATAATTGCTTGCCAGGCCGTGTCATCTGGCACGGCTGCAGTCAATGCGTCTGCACAGAATCCGGTCAGCTTGTATGCAATAACGCAGCTTGTTATGAAGAAGCGACTCTTAGAAGTGTCAATGTACCAGAGCCTGTCAACGATATAACTGTCTCATGGTGCACACCTTTCAAGTCTTACTACATCAATTGCAGTATCTGTGTCTGCCCAGCTTCAGGGAAAACATCCGAAGCACATTGCGCCAAAGATAACTCGTGCCAGAAAACACCGCCTTCGTCATCAGATTTCCTGATGTCGGTAAATAAAAACATTTGCATACCAAATGTGATGTACTTGTTCACGTGTCTCCATTGCTTGTGCTCCGATGGCGGTTATTTTGCTCTAGATAAATGCGTGGAGACATGCAACCGTGCTAAGCAGGAAAATACAACACGAAGATGCATATCGAATACTTTTTACAGAAAAACTGCAATGTCTGCTGGTGCCAGAGACAAGCGTAGCAGACGATCATTTATGTACTAAAAACGTTTGCAATAAACATTCAAAATTTAGGTCCCTTACTATTCTAAAGACTACCCGTTCTAAATGTCAACCTTACAGTTTTCTCAAGCCTACATGTTTTTACTGCAGTTGCAACACGAGAGGTCATGTTAACGAAAATTCATGTCTAGAACTTGATTGCTTCAAGAGAAATGATATCCAATATGACCTTGCGAAGACCACTTGCAGCCCCGGAGAAATGGTGCCGGTTTGCGTGGAGTGCTTTTGCCTACGTCATGGCGTTACTAACATGACATACTGCTCCAACGCATGCTCGTATCAAAGTAAACTTACTGTTCTTGAAAAAGTCCTCAAAGACCATAACAACAACAAACTGATTGACAGACAACTTATTAAAAGAACTGCCGACAATGAAATGTGCGAGCCAAATACAATGTATTTAGATCAAGGAAGGTACTGCTTGTGTCCTAAAAATGGGAGCACGAATTTTAAACTTTGTACTTCTGTGACGGATGAATTGGCCAGGACTGATAAGAGTGAGATAATAAACGAATCACTGAAAACGCATTAGTGGAGACTGGAACGTCACTTGTACTCCTAACACTTTTGTCACAATCGATTGCAACACTTGCTACTGCACTAAGTTTGGGAAAATTGACCCCAAGTGGTGTACATACGATGACTGCAAGGCCAAAAGAATAATCCAAGATACCCATCAACACGCTAGAGTCTCGACTATGCCCACAATCACCGAGTCCTGTGTTTCTGGCTCAATATCGAAAGTCGGCTGCAATTTTTGCATTTGTCCCGATGGACCTTCGAAAGAGAAAGCCTGTACCAAAAACAAGTGTACCGAAATCCAAGAAGTTTTTGATGAAGACAAATTCGCATGTGAGCCACTGGCTTACTATTTAGTAGACTGTAACGTGTGTCTTTGTCCACGAGACGGTGTGAAGAACGTTGCAAAGTGCACGAAGAAGATTTGCGAAAAGCCGTTCTTGAGGTTGAAGGTGTACCAGGGCAGTTCTTCAGCAATGACTGCAACGTCTGTGTGTGCCCTCCAAACGGCGATAAAGCAGACAGGGTATGCACGAATCATAAGTGCTCAGTATCAGATACTCCTTGGAAGAAAATCTTCAAACTCTCACAGAATATTCTGGACAACCACGTGCTGGATAGCAAGAGGCAGCTGGACGTATGTTTCTCTGGTGAAGAGTTCGAGGTCGGTTGCAAGATTTGCGTCTGTCCCGACGTAGGTTTGAGATCGTTTGCTTCATGTACCGAGTCTTTGTGCGAAGAAAAGAAAAATCTGACGTTTAAGGTACAAAAAAACTTTAATATGCGTTAAAAATAAAACAGCTTACTTAAGGTTCGATTTAAGACAACTAAATGTGTATAGCTTGAATTGAAACGAAATGTGTGCAAATTACAAAAAATCAGGCATACACAAGCTTTATGAACAAATTAATGAAATCAAATAAGTTGTTAGATAGTTGGAACAGCTTAAAATTATGCATGAATTGCAAATTATTTATTTCATGGAACAATCTGAAAATAGTTAAATCATCATTATCATAACAACAAAACATGCACACTGCCAGAGCGTCGGTGGCTCAGTGGTGCAGACTGTCGCCTTCCTACCGGGAGGGCTGAGGTTCAAATCCCGACACGTATCAATGTATTTTCGAATTTTCGAACAATATATGTACGTTATCCGACACTTACGGTGAAGGAAAACATCGTGAGGAAACCTTCATGCACGCCTGCGAAGAGATTCGAATGTGTGTGAAGTCGTCCAATCCGCACTGGGCCCGCGTGGACGACTAAGGCCTAATCACCCTATACGGTAGGCTCGTGCCCCGCTCGTGGGACGTTTAATGAGCTGATGATGATGCCCACTGCTGAACATCTCCTGAATTACTCCCAAGTCCCACGTGAGTTAATCTTCATTCCTCAGACCTTAATTCGGCATCCTAAGGTCATCTTTTCAATTGATGAGGATAATCTTCGTTAGACCTGTAGGTAGCCGATTAACCATTTTTGGAGAGGAATTATGATTAGTTCAAGGTTTTTTTTATTTTCTTTCGTTCTACCTTAATGTTATCTTTATCTGTCTAGAATGCAGATACACTATGATGAAAACAATGGCGCTGAAGTGGAGTATATAAGATCTAGGAGGGAAGGCGAGTTTTGTAAGACTTTAAATCTGACAGACAGCTCTGAAAGGAAACAATGCACGCCGGGATCCATGTACATTATAAGGTAACGTTTAAGCCTTTGCATTGTTATATAGAATTCTTATTCTATATAACAATATATACGTAAATATGTAAGTGGGCAACACTAGCTTTTTGACTGTGCTGAGCATCGGCCTGAGCCCTTCGTTGTAAGTCATAACCAAATAAACTACTATAAAACTATAACTTCGCGTGTCTTACATGAATAACATAATATGCATTTAAAAAAATATCCCATTTTCGATCAGTCACTGAAGTTTATTTCATTTATGATTTTATTCCGAATATTTTGTACAAGATCCTAATGAAAAACATTGTTCAATTTTATCTTTACGCAATAGACTTCCAGCGGATTAGCAGCGATAAATTTCAATATTTATTTTTGAAAATATTGAAAGATTATGATCCGATTTTCAAGTTTTTTATATCTAGATGCATTATTTTTTTTTATAGATGTCGTCAATGCATTTGCCCATACGTGGGAACATCACCATTCTGCCGGCCGCTGCCTGAGGTACTACTGCGAGCAGGCGTACCCTAACTACAACTATTTACCCATGGGCCGGAGGACTGATGAAGGTAATAATGGAAAAAAACGCTAAATCTCGATGATTTGACTAAGATTTTCCATTGATTAGTTTACACAATGGTGGAGGCTGGTTAAGAAAAGTGGAAACACTTGATATCTGGCGCAAAAATCAGAATTGAGATGACCTACGACCGCAGTGGACTGCAATAGTTAAGGAGAGGAGTTCACATGTTGGAAGTAGTTAATCATTTTGGTTTAGATGATGATCATTTAATGGCTGCGAAAGTCAATTTATCAGATCAAGGGCTGAATGCCTTTGCGACACTATTATCAATTTAAAAAGCACAACAACAGAACAATATACTAGGTGGTAGACTCGATACTGAGTCGTCTAGGTATGTACCACCGCAGTGCCAGATATCATTCCGTGAAACAGGAGTGTTATGCACTTTTGTGTTTCGGGATGAGGGCACTGTAGCTAGTAAAATTACCGGGTATAAGAGACCTAACATCTGTTGTCTCGGGTGACGGGCGCAGTGCGGCGTAGATGGAGGATAATAACTGTCTGTCAGTTGTTGGTCTCCTTTAATGCCGCTCTGTTATGGTCTGGCGTATCACTTACCTTCAGGTGAGCGTCCAGACAGTCTTGTACACTTATAACATAAAAAAAACATGACCAAAAATACTACTCAACTTGCAGTGAACGTCACGATTCCAGCATCTAACAGAACCTTCCAGAGGATGAACCACGAGCACACCAGATACGAATGCACCCGCCCCGGCCGAGTTATGGATAATTGCTTCATCTGTGAATGCGAGGACTCCATGACAGTGTGGTTGAGCACTGCTTTAGGAGTGAGATGAGAAATGTCGGGATAAAAAGCCGAGTTTCTTGCGGGATGATGTTGCCTTGATTGGTGAATCTTGATTTTAAACTCATCATCATCGCTTGCCCCACCCTGGCTCTTACATAATTAAACAAATTAAAATATCGGGAAAAGGAGGGAGGGGGGTGAAAGGCTCACAGTTGCCCCATCCTGAACCCAAGACTGGCTACGCTCATGTCATCATTACAGCCTTACCCCTGCTCAACAAAGGACTCCCCTTATGATTTCCATGAGGACCGATCCCTAGCAGTTGTAATTGACCAGGTCTGTTTCTTGCTAATATGTCCACTGCTGAACGAAGGCTTCCCCTAATGATTTCATCGCAGGCCGACCCCTAGCAGTTGACATCGTAGAATCACGTGAAAAAAAAACAAATAAAAAATATAAAGTTTTATTTATTTGATTATTCCTTATTTATTTAAAGACAACGAAATTACACAATAATCACTACATATTATAAAACAAAATCGCTTTCTCTGTCCCTATGTATGTATGCTTAAAATATTTAAAACTACGCAACGGACCTTGATGCGGTTTTTAATACATGGAGTGATTCAAGAGGAAGGTTTATATATATTATAATATTTATAACATCCATCAAATACTGGAGAAATATTTTTTAATATTTTGGTATCTAATGTTATGTCTCAAATAATTACATTTTGTACGCTGACATTGCAAACCCAGGCCAAGCCCTGCAAGTTTTATCAAAATATTGTTTATATACAACATTCAATACAATAATTTAAGTACATGAATAACACTTTAACTTAAATATATAACACCCTAAACACTTATAAATAAATAATTAAAACTAAAAAATATAATTAAAAGAAGTCCCTTTCGGCAAGGTTTCAAAAATACTGGCAGCGTTACCCCTTTGGATTGCCAGAGTATTGTACCCGTATATAATACTACTCTTTGGATTCTTGTCCAAGGTAGCTGCCAGATCTAAAACATTTAGTTTTTTGTAGTGTATTTAGTATCAGCGATAATGAATCCTTCATGTATTCAAGGAATACATATTACTACTTGAATAATTGGTCTGCGGAAAAAGATGTGGTGTCAAAATAGGGGTTTGCGGCCACGCCGGATCGTTCTATGCAATCCATTTTTCTCTATCTGCTGTTGTTAACGATTGAAATAGCGATGCCCCAGTACCCCTAATTAAGCTAATGCTAATGATCTCGACTTCTAACTGTGTTAGTTCGTTATGGTTCCTATCGGTCACTGCAATTTACTAATGAGCTTCGTGACGTACCTTTTAATCATTTTTTTGTAGACTATCTATGAAATATTTAAGGGGTATTATTCAATAAAAAAACATGTTTCCTACACAGACTGATTTGATTTGATTCACCTGATGGTGAAACTCAAAATGAATTAGAAATAGTTGAACCTACAAAAATAATAAACAGGAAACGATCAGCATCACCGCTTAGTAAGGACTTAGATGAACTATTTAAAACGCAGAAGAGCAAACAGAAAAAGCTATCATCCTCTGTTTCCCGAGCTCAATCTTGTGGGGGTGTAGTTTTTGCCTCTACAAACGCAGGCGATGAGCAAAATTCTACTCATTTAATAAAAATAGTAGTCTACGATTTAAAAAGATTTCAAAGATTCCTGCAAACGAACATTGGAAAAATACAGAAACAAGAATTAAATATTATACTTCTTACAAGGATAAAAATTATGATGATATACCAAAAGTCATATTTACATTGACCAAAGAAATATGAAACGTTAGCAATGGCAAGAAATATCATTTTGAAACAAACAATTAGAAGACTATGAAAGTATTAATTAAGTAAGTTATTCATTGATAATAGTTATAACCATTAGTGCTTATGACAAATTGTGTAAATAAGTAATTACTACGATATTACAAATGATCATTAGTTAAAAAGATAACTATATTTTTATATTGGTGTATTTCAAATAAATTCTCAATAAATTGCAAAGTTGACGTCAGTCAGATCATCAACGATCAAAGGAACATGGAATCATGCACGAGCATATTCTTCAACTCGCAAGTCGATGAAATATTGGAAGAAATAGATCAAAACTGTCATCAAAATAACACTTGACATAGTATCCGAAACTGTAGGGCTCATGTTTCTGAATGTTATTGGTGAATGATTTCGATGGGTCATTACAACATGAATCAACCGGATTTAAAAAGACTTCAAAATCTGCATAAACAACAAAAGGAATTTTTAATTTCCTTTCGTTATGGTCAAACATAAGTTTATCATTGGATTGTCGGCAAACCAATTGTTTCACTACTCGGTAATTCAACAGTAACATGAGAACAATAATTTTCTTGATGGGTAGATAATCTTACACTCGTAGGAAAAATATAGTAAACATCCATCACAGATGTGGACCGTGCTATGACATTTTGAAAGTTGTTTACTTACTAAAAGAGATAAATTTTAGAAAAAAATTATAAAGTTATAGTTTGAAAAATTAAAAGCATTTGAGGCATCGTTTTTGCTTTGTTGTATAAACTCACCATGCAAACATAAAATTAACTTTAATCACATGACTATCTATTGAACGATTTATTAAATAAAAATATGTCATCTTTAATGGAATTTAAAATATTTTAGGTGTTTGGAAGGTAGTTTCTGTAGCTAAGTTAGATTTATTGTTAATTTTGTAGGTAAAATTCTCTGACCAAAAGCAGATTCGACAACAGAAACATTTTTAAGAGCACCGTGTGTTATTAGAACATTGTTTTGGTGAACATTACTTTTTAAATGATTGGTGAAATACCGCCTACTAATTTCTTTTTGACAAGCGTTACAATAAACCATATCAATATGAGTACTTGCGTGGGGATTTGTCGGTATCACATCGGAAGTGGAAGCTACGTCGTAATGGAATCCTTTATCAGTGTTAGCTGTAGCGGTGTTTGTAGTTGCACCTCCAGAAGAAGACGACGTCGAAGTAACTTCGTCTAACTTTGGTTGTTTAATATTTTCCGATCGATCACACTTTCAAAGCTCCTTTTTAATCCACCAGCTTGCAGATGTGCTTGACTAAAATAAAAAATAAGACATAAGTATGGAATCGCAGAAATCTAAGTTCCATTAAAAACAATTTAAAAACAGTAAACTACTTACTTAACATGATTTTCAACTAAATTATAATAAGGCTCGTCGAGAAAACAATGTGCTATCAAATCAGACTGTTCGATTTCTTCGCATAACTGATATATTTCTATTTCTTCCAATATTTCACTGACTTGCGAGTTGAAGAATATGCACGTGCATGATTCCATGTTCCTTTGAACGTTGATGATCCGACTGACGTCAACTTCGCAATTTGTTGAGAATTTATTTGAAATACACCAATATATAAATAGTCTTCTTATTAACTAATGATCATTTGTAATATCGTAGTAATTACCTATTTACACAATTTTGTCATAAGCACTAATGGTTCTAACTATTATCAATGAATAATTTACTTAATTAATACTTTCATAGTCTTCTAATTGTTTATTTCAAAATGATATTTCTTGCCATTGCTAACGTTTCATATTTCTTTGGTCAATGTGAATATGACTTTTTGTATATCATAATAATTTTTATTCTTGTAAGAAGTTTAATATGATTTCACAATAGTGGCTTCAGTCAATTATTGGTTACATGTGCTGTCCGAATTGTCGGTGATTCTGATCTCACAAACAGTTTAGAGTCTTTGGAATTCCGAGACTTTAGCTCTCTTTGTGTGTTTTATAGACTTTTTCATGGTGAGTGCTCCAAGGAACTGTTTGATATCATGCCGGTGTCGCCGTTTTACCATCGTACGACTCGACGCCGAGCTAGGGTCCATCTATACCACCTGGAAACTTTCGCTTCCAAAACCGTTCGTTTCCAGCGATCGTTCCTTCCGCGTGCGTGCAAATTATGGAACGACCTCCCAGCCTCGGTGTTCCCTAATAACTACGACATGTCCTTCTTCAAACGAGGTTTAAAGAGAGCCCTTTCCTCTTGATAGGCAGCGGCATGGCTTGCCCTTAGCATTGCAGTTGTCCATGAGCGGCGGTTACCGTTTTCCATCAGATGGGCTGCCAGCTCGTCTGCCTACATAAGCAATAAAAAAAACATTCCAACGATATCAGAGTTAACTTGACTATCACAGACGCCACTCTTATAGTTCGTAACGCAAGAATTCATCCAAGTGTGCTTCAAAAAAGTTATGGCAAGTACAACTGCAAAAATATCCAATAACAAGAGATGAAATAAAAGTGAATACTTTTGAACGCAAGCCTGATAGTTCACATTTAAGCTTTTTAAAAAGGAAATTGAAATAAGTGGCTTTATAATCATAAAGTTATCCAAAATATGTTTTCATTTCTTTGTAGTGATAATTGCTTAGTTATTATTTATATAATAAAAATAAATAAAAGTAAATTCAGAGGCATGACTTGCAATGTTTTGTAGGAAACATGTTTTTTATTAAATTCATACCCATAGATAGTCTACAAAAAAAAAATGATTAAAAGGTACGTCACGAAGCTCATTAGTAAATTGCAGTGACCGTAGGAACCATGACGAACAAACACAGAAGTCGAAGAGATCATTAGCATTAGCTTAATAAGGGGGTACTGGGGCATCGCTATTTCAAAAGCAAAATCGATAACAACAGCAGACAGAGAAAAATGGATTGCATGGAACGATTCAGCCTGGCCGCAAACCCCTATTTTTTTTTAGTTTTTTTTCAGCAGACCAATTATTTCTTCATTGAATTGAATGAAGGAATACATACTACGAGCGCTGAAGCTTGGGCGGGTCGCTTGTACATTATAAAACAGAATGCATATATATTATAAAGCACTCTGTGGAATTGTGTGGAAACCAAGACGCATGTGCCTCCTTTCGTGTATAGTCCTTTAGTCGTCCACGCGGGCCCAATGCGCGTTGCCCGACTTCACGCTCAACCCTCGAATCTCTTCGCAGGCGTGTGCTGGTATTTTCACCATATTTTCCTTCACCGTGAGAACGGATAACGTACATAGAACCAGACAGTTATGCAGTAGTACAGGACAGATTTCCTTAAAGCAATGCTGTTTGAGTATCTATTGACAGTCTTGAGTGTTACCAGGTCTAAGAACTAATCTAAGATTTTTAAAAACGTACATAAATTTTCCGAACACGGTCTCTCGTATATCTCGTATATATAAAAAGACTAGTACATCCAAACACCCAGATATATCTGTTGTACGAGATACAATCGCAGTTAGTGCGTTGACGAGGGAGAACCCTATGAGCTGTGAATGTTTGGAAGGGGGTAAGATGGATGCATTTGGTGCATATGTAACAAAATTAGTCTATAGACCAATTTTGTTAAACTAAACGTATCTATTTGTCCAATTAGCACTAATAGCACTAATTGGTCAAATTGATAAACAGATGTTTAGTCATAGTTTAAGCATATCACTATGCGTGCCTTTAGTAGGCTTATAAATGTTACATGTCAAAGTTATATTATATGTTTTAAGTATACATTATTTAAATATAATATTTATTCACGTATTTATGTATCAGTGAAATTGCGCATTTTTAAATAACGCATTAAACTAACAACGTTTAGGTATATTACAATTTGATTATTAAAACTAATTGAGTACATAAATAACACTAACTAAAATATATTACACCCTAAAATGAATACAAATTTTGAAAGTATAATATATGTAATACTGTCAGGAAAAAAAACAATATATATGTTTAATTTTTTTTTCCTAAAAAGTACCTATGTCAAACTTAAGGCAATTTGTACATATTACAATTTCATTTCATATTTATCAGTATAAAAAAGTAAGTACGTAGACAGGGGAGAACCTTATGTGCCGTAATTGTGTGGGAGGGGTAAGATGGATGCATTGCGTGCGAATGTAACAATTTTTTTATTAAGTGTTAACACAGATAAGATAATATACGAGTATAATATTAAGTTAGTTTGCAACCAAAGCATAACCCTATTTAATACTAGTGTGCGTTTGCACAGACTTCAATCCAGGTATTCCCGGTGGACAACTAGAGCGGTATTGTCGGAAATACTTAATAATCTCATCATCATCAGCTCATCAAACGTCCCCACCGAGGGCACGAGCCTACCCGTATAGGGTGATTAGGCCTTAGTCCCCGCGGGCCCAGTGCGGGTTAGTCGACTTCACGCAAAACCTTTGAATTTCTACGCAGACGTGTGCAGGTTTCCTCACGATGTTTTCCTTCACCGTAAGAGTGTCGGATAGCGTACATATAATTTCGAAAATTCGAAGACACATTGGTACGTGGCGGGATTTGGACCTCAGCCCTCCCGGTACCAGTCCACTCCATTGAGTCCACACTATTGAGTCACCGACGCTCAATAAGCATCTCAGAATTAGGTAATTTCCAAAAATACTTTAATTTCGAGATTTACTCAAAGCTTTATAATGATTAATGCATTCTTCCTAATTAATGTCATATAAACAGCATGCTTGGACTGTTCTAATTAGTTCAACAGACCACGGAGTACCGGCTCACTAATTCATTCAATATCCCACAGTGTTGCGATGTTTCCAATTTTGATACTAGTTTATGGAGTTCTTGTTAAAGATACTGTACTGTCGTCTTCCAGAGGTATGGGAAGAACACACTTATTTCTCTCGTAAGACTTTAATTTTCATATATCTGCTCTGTAAATCAAATAAAATCATTTATTTGTCAGACATAGGTGGTCAAATAGACAAACAGATGCTTGGTTATAGTTTAAGCATGTAACACTATGTCTTGCCTTTAGTAAGCGTACACCTTTTACATGTCTTCGTTACATTATACTACACTAGGCTCTCTTACACTTCTTGTCTTGTTGCTTTTGTTATTGGCCTGTTTCCTTGAAACATTTTAATTGAGAAAATCTATCTATTATATTGACATTGGAGGTTGGAGTCAATCAAGTTTTATTTTTTCCTTTTACAGCTACAGTGTTATCGACTGATTCCTGTGGCGCAGGTGATGTGGTGAAGAATGGCCGAGTCACTTGCATTTGCACGAACAAGAACGTATATGAGTGTCTATTGAAGGACAATCTTAGTGAAGGTAACATTTTATATATTGCAAGATCATGCCCACTTCAGTATCTGCTTATGAAGCCTAGTACAAAAAGTATAGATAACAATATGTCACAACAACTTTACAACTTTGTTATCACTTCGAAGTGATAACAAAGTTGTAAAGTAGAAAAAAAAATCAAATTTGTACTGTACAGTCATTACAGTCTTAGATTTTTTCTTATGTTATCAATAAGTAAGTAATTAGCAACCCAGTGAACAGCCCACTTGATAGTAAGTAGTTATAACGCGTGTAATACCTGTAGATCAAGGTATCTATCTTCACCGCCAATTAATGTCGTTTCATTTTTGCAGAGGGCAATGAAAATAATCCATTCAAGCAAATACTGAAGAATGCCAGCCTGGAAAGACATATGTTCACGAAACAACTACTTGTATATGCAACAATAATGGAACATGCCCCATAAAGTGTGTCAAGAATCTTTCGAATCCTTGCCAGCAGAGAGCCTCGTTAAAGCAAAATGTCAACCTGATGGATACGTATTTGTAGGCTGCAATGTATGCCGATGTGACTCCAAAGACGTTTAGACCATAACAGATGCACTATTAACGAGTGCGAAGACAAAATATCACCCAAACGACGAAGATCTAGCAACCTAGCAACGTTTATGGAATTGCGAAGCTAAAAACTGTATTCTTTAGCCCATGTCAATTCTGCTTTTGTATTAACGAAAACAAACTTGTATGCAATACTGGAATCTACGAAAATAAGAAGCTTCAACTTGGCACATACAACTTGAGTGTGTGCGGTAAAGATTTGATTAGAGAGGCAATCGAACTTATACCCGATAATGATAAATCTCTTAGACAAGGCGAAAACGAAGTCAAAGCTGAAACTGAAATTAAAAATGAACTTAAAACAACGCCTAAAAATCCATTAATAAGACTGCCCGCTGATAATACAATACAAGTAAGCCATGAAAAGAAAGTTAATCCGAAAATCTTACCTGACGATGTGTCTAATGAAAATAATCTCAAAGATAATAATGATTCAGATTCAGAATCCGAAGATGACAATTTGAATGATAATAAAGCTGACGATGAGAGAGTAAGAGAACTGTCTGAACAGAGAATTGTAGAAAGCACACAAATACCTTTCCAGGACGATTACCAACTTTATAGCAGGGAATCTAAAGAATCATACGAAATTAGTGCAGGTCAAAAATTTAAGAAACTAGGAAACCTTCAAAACATAAACTTTAAACCACCTGTAAATGCCGGACTAAAATTCCAGGAAAGCTTAGGAATCCATTACAGCTTCTAATGCGAATAATAGACTAACAGGCAGCAATCGAAGAATAACTATGAGAATTAGCAGANAGGAACGGCTTTAGGAATCCCATTACAGCTTCTAATGCGAATAATAGACTAACAGGGCAGCAATCAAAGAATAACTATGAGGAATTAGGCAGAAAGTTGTCGCTTAACTTGCCATTTGTGCTTGACAAAGTTTTCAAGATGGCATTCAGAAAGTCATTGGTAACCATTAACAAGAATAGCAAGTGCACTCCGGGCGACGTGCATATGTTAAAATGCAATACATGTTTCTGCATGAAGAATAATAAATTACTTTGTACTAAGAATAAATGTCACTGAAAACATGTAAGGTAGGTTATAGGCTTCTATCGTAATACTTAAAAATAAAGATAAGTTTTCTCCTCTCGTAATAAACTTATTATTTAAGAATATTTATCAGGCAAAAGGTAAAAATAGAGCCAATACCAAAACTAATAATAATATGTAGGTGTATAAATTTATTCCCATATAAAAAATGAACTGCACGTACAAAAAATCAAAACTACAAGCTCGCTTGAGTTTTCGATCATAAGGTAATTCTGGTAATGCGAATATGAATTCACAGAGATTGTGAGTAGGGTATGCAAAGTGAGTGACACTTATTGCAAAAACAATAAATGGTTTACATTTTTGTAAAATTGAGTGCCGTTGATGACTGCAGATCGCCTATGGTTTCAAATCTGTAGAGGAAATGGGCGCATAAGTGGGAATCTAATATGTTAGTGATTTTCTGAGTTGTCTGGACGCACAGAATAGACTCTGCTTATTTGCATATATGGAATGCACGCAATAATAGAATTTCTTAATACAAATATAAACAATTTTCTTTAGAAATATATTACAATCATCAGCGGGAAATGTCCGATTCATCAGAACACTTCCCGTGATTAATTCGAAAGAAATTCACAAAGCATGAAATGATTGTATAACGGTAGATCGTAAAACCAAAGTCAATCATCGACAAACGTTATATTGCGACCCATTACCTTTTGGAAAGTTATTAAACGTTTTGAGTTTAGTGATCTAAGTGAACCATGGCTATTGTGAAGGAAACTCATTTTTATTACTACACATCTTGTTGGTGGAAATGTACTCAAATACACATGAAAAACGTATGTCATTTATTCATATATGTTTTTCTCATACCTTTATGAGGACCTGGCTAAGTAGAGCTATAAATTTGAAATTTATTCCACGGTATGACTTTAAATAAATATCTACTGAGACACACAGAGCCATCTACTCCCAAACTAAGCATTTAGTCTGTAATATAGGCATTAAACAACGTGTAAAAATACCTATATACATTTCTTGTAAATACATACATATACATAGAGAAAACCAGACCAATACAAACAGACATGTTCATGCACACAAATGTTTGTACTGCCCGGGGATTGATACCGCCAAAATGGGTCGTCAAACTATCAAAAACCATAAAAAACGAGATATATGGGTGCATGCAGCTAGATAAACTCTCAGTTAATATTAATGTAACTAGAAAACCATGTATTAAAAAAATTGCTTTAATTAATTCAATTTGTAAGACTCTCAAAACCGCCTAAGCATAAAATTTCAAACTAAAACAATTTAACAAAAAATACTTATAACAAGGAAGCTGTTCTATAATAACCGAATGGTATTTTTAACATGTTAAAACAGCGGTCTCAGAGTTGGTTTGGCAAGGACGGTGCACACTGCATCGCTATGCACTCAACGATTGCAATTGGTGTCGGTGTGACAAGCACTACAGGTATACCTGTGACGCCAGAGTCTGTGCGCTTGTTGACAAATTTGGACATTTTAATGGTAAGAAATAACGCCCTAGTAAGTACACTTATCGTTTCAAACTATTGTAATTTAGATACATATATACTATTGTGGGCCCTGCTCATGGGGGGTTAATTCAAAGTCACTCAACGCGCAATGGAGCGAGCTATGCTTGGAGTCTCTCTTAGGGATAAGATCAGAAATGATTTAATCCGTAAGAGAACTAAAGTTACCGACATAGCCCGCCGGATTAGCAAGTTGAAGTGGCAGTGGGCTGGTCACGTATGTCGCAGAACCGATGGCCGTTGGAGCAGACGAGTTCTGGAGTGGAGACCGCATCTTGGCAAGCGTAGCGTAGGACGCCCTCCGGCCCGATGGACCGACGACTTACGAAAGGTCGCTGGTGGAAGCTGGATGAGAAAAGCGGAGGACCGGGATGTCTGGCACAAAATGGGGGAAACCTATGTCCAGCTGTGGACTGCAATAGGTTGAAGAAGAGAGAGAGAGAGAGATACTATTGTAATTTAATGATACTATTCTACCGTAACAAATGTATGAATGTATAATTATGATTTATTCTTTGCTGTTGGCCGAAGATGACCCTTCTTCACGGCTTCAATTCTTACAACGTTGGGAGTATATATACATTTATTAAAACACAAATGCTAGCGCGATACAAAGTACACTTAACGCCATCTATTAGTACTGAACGACACTACAGCTTAGTGGCTAGTGGTCGTTGGTCTATACCACAGATTTCCCAATACAGGAGATAGGGCAAGCCGCGTTTTTAAGTGCGACAAATGTAAGCTCAACGAGCATACACTGGCTGCCAGTTTACGCACTGTGAGACGAGTCAAGACGCACGAATTTTAGAAGAAATTACCGTTTTTTCCTAAAAATGCCGTCCTGTGCAATTGTAACATGCCATTATCGCAAGGAACCAGTAAATTTACCAAGAAATATAATAACTTTTCACTGGTAAGAACCGAAAATAAATTGCGACACTGGGACTGCCTATAAACTTGGCGGCTTGTCCAGTCTAATTGTATATTCGGATGTCTGTGGTCTATACAATGGTAGCCTATTTCATTTCATTTATTTGCCAGAATACAAAGGAAAATATAGTTAGTACATAATAATTATCGAGCATGTATTCAGTATGTGTACAAGCGTGTAAATACTAAAATATGTCAAAAGATTCACAGTTTTAGTTGAATAAATATAAATTGAATTCACAAACACAAAAGCCAACGATTTGGAGAAAAACATTGATTTTGGTAATAAGGAATCCTTTTCAGGCAACATTTGTATTGGTAGTTTACTGCAGTACCAATTTTCTTAAGGTATTCCTGTTCTCCGCTTTCTTCATCTATTCTCTACCATGGGCCTTTTATCAGATCACTGATCCATTAAAGGGCGACTAATAAAATGCTCGCCAAGATGCGTTCTTCATGCCGCAATTCTTTTGCTCCAATGACCACTTCCATACGCCGAACTTCCCAGTCAACTCTGTCGCCTGCTTAGCTAAAAAATAAAAATAGGTAGAATAAAACAATCACTCTTCGAACATTTAATGCAAATTTTATTATATATTTTCTTGTTTAGTTTAGTAAGGAGAACTAAAACGTTATCTTTTTGGTAGATGCCATTCGAGATATCAACGTTGGAATGGAAGGCAAAGGATCTTGGCGGTCATCACCGACAGTCTGCGAGCCCGCAGTCCAGTACCGAAGGGGGAATCTCTTGTGTGTCTGCACAGATGAAGGGACGTGGCCCAATCCTGTCTGTAGAGACATCTTCAGGATTCTCCACTCTGTTGAAGTAACCGGCGACTCTTCAGTAGTAGGTCAGAAATGCTTACCGTCCAAACTCTATTTAGTTGGTTGTAACGTTTGCTTTTGCCCGTCCAATGGGCAACTCGCTAATGAATTATGCACCAAGAGAGAGTGCACAAGCGATGATCCCGTCTTAGAACAAGGTACCAAGAAAGACGCGTAGAAATCGAATCAGGCGAACAGCTCCTTGAAATATACGCAGAATGCAACAACGATCAGAAATACAAATTGGGCTGCAAAACGTGCCAATGTCTACGCAACAACAGATTGCTTTGCGATAACTGCACTGACGTTGGTGAACAGAGCGCAAAATCTTTCTGTGCTTACGAGAAACCCAATCAAATGTTTAATAGGGACTGCAATATATGTTACTGTGACAAAAAAGGCTTCGCGTTTTGCTCAACCAAAAAGTGCTTGGTCAGCAAAGCAAACTTCTTCTCAGAAGACCTGAACACAACAGAAATGGAGAGCACAGAATACTTCGATGAGAACTGTATTCCTGGTCGTTCTTACAAAGTTGATTGCAACGTTTGCTATTGCACTATGCACGAAGGGAAGAAAATCTTCGGTTGCACAATGAAGAATTGTTCAAAATCTGTCACAACTGACACAATAATGCACACAGATTGTGTCAAAGGCACTAATTATGAGCTTAATTGTTTGATATGCCAATGCGATGATTACAAAGGCGTTAAAACCCAACTGTGTCGAGTCAACCATGAATGTACAAACCGAAATGCAATTAAGGAAGTAAGGTCCCGTAGTCTAGACTCATTGCACGGATACTGTGAGCCTATGCATATCTATAAACAGGGTTGCAATACCTGTCACTGCCTCGCTGATGGGAAAACGGTGAGATGCACTTCCTACATTTGCAATGAGAGTCAGCCTATCACTTTGGATATAGTGCCAGTGATACAAAATGGCATGCCTTGTCCCAAGGGCTTTTCGTACAAGATAGAATGCAACTACTGCTTCTGTTTGGCCAATGGTAACGCTGTGTGCACGACAGTTGACTGTAGGTCACGGGACAGGAAAGTTTAGGGAATTTGAAAGAAAGAAAGATAAATCATTTATTGGCTCTTTTTTACGTATCTTTTACAAATAATAGAAGTGAGATAACAAATAAAAGTGATAAAAAGGTCAAAAGGTCACGGTCATAGCATGAGTTGAAGCGATGCCTGTCGCAGACACGCGCCGCATCAACGCCGATATTAGACGACTCATTTAGACTTTGAACTTATTTTAAATTTTAAAAAAATGGGTATTTGTATATATATATATGTGTTATATTTATATATGTATTTTATGTTTATTTATATTTTATATGTGTATATATGTTAATGTTGAAATATAATTATGTATTTATAAGTTGAATAAAGCTTTTCTTACTTTGCACTGTCTTGCCCTTTCATGTTGTTAATTTTCTATGTTTGTGAGGTTGTCTGGAAGAGATCGCTCCAAGCCATAAGGCCGCCTGAATTGCATTATTTCCCTTCATTTGTTGTTAAATATGTATCTTTTTATCATATCTATCTATGTTTAAAGGGACTACAATAAATACTAATTATACAACAGAGGACTTATTGCAAAATTCGATATGGAACAGCATCGTTATCTTTTTGTGTTAGAGCTCAAAATTACAATTTTAGTATGTAGGTTATAAATGTATTTTGTACTCATTATTATTACACGCAACCATCATGTATGAAGTCCATCATGTATCTCAATTGCTTTTTAAGCTTCGAGTTTAAGGCATCATCATCATGAACCTATAACGTCCCTGTAGGAACCATGCCACACAGGATGACTATGGGAACTTTGGACCGTAAACCACTATGCTGTTTTAAAAAGCAGTCTCAATAAATTTTAAAGGTTTTCGACGAGTCTGAGGTCACACTGAGGTGCTGGAATGAACTGTTACTTTTGTGGATAAAAGCCGTTAGCAACCAATGATGTCAAAAAGTATAGATTCGTGATATGCTCACAAAATAATCGAAAGAAGTGTTCCGGATACAGCGACAGCACACACACATATTTCGAATGAGCGACCATTTACCTAGACAAAAGCCTACAAACTGTATTCTCTTTGGCGGTTCGTTTTTAAGGCACGGGTGGCGTATCTACCTTTACATATACAGAATATCATTGTCAGCAACTAACAATCCAAATAATCCTAGAATTGGTTACGACCGTATCAACCCAAAGCTATGCTCCCACATAGCATAGGCCTTTGCCTTGCCGTGGATTGTTATATGCTGGTGGATTGATTAATTTTGGAACCTGGGGCCGCCATCTTTCAAAATAGTAATACAATCATAATACTTCGCTTTTTTTGGTACAAAAAATGCTGACTTATCGTTATAGTAATACTGTTTTTGGAGATGGCGGTAATTTTCGCGGGATTTGAGCCCACCGGTTCAAAATGACAGACAGTATCCTCCATCAGTGAGCGTCGATGGCTCAATGGTGTGAACAGTTGCCTTCCTACCGGGAGGGCTGAGGTTCAAATCCCGACACGTACCTATGTGTTTTCGAATTTTCGAAAATATATGTACGTTATCCGACGCTCTTACTGTGAAAGAAAACATCGTGAGGAAACCTTCATGCATACCTGCGAAGAGATTCGAAAGTGGTGTGTGAAGTCGTCCAATCCGCACTGGGCCCGCTTGGACGACTAAGGCCTAATCACCCTATACGGGTAGGCTCGTGCCCCTCGGTGGGGACGTTTAATGAGCTGATGATGATGATCCTCCATCAGTGCCGCACTGCGCCCGACACCTGAGACAGCAGATGTCAGATCTCTTATACCCGTTAATTTCACTAGCACAGTGCCCACATCCCGAAACACAAAAGTGCATAACACTCCTGTTTCACGGGACGATATCTGGCACTGCGGTGGCACCTACCTAAACGACTCAGTATGGAGCCTACCACTAGTACCACCTAATTCTGTGATTTTGATAAAGGTTCACACCTTAAATATATAACATATCACTAAATAAAACAAGTAACTAAATATAAGCAAGTTGAAGTGGCAGTGGGCAGGGCACATAGTGCGTAGAACCGATGGCCGATGGGGCGGAAAGGTTCTCGAGTGGCGTCCGCGTAACGGAAAACGAAGCGTAGGCCGACCCCCAACCAGATGGTCTGATGATCTGGTTAAGGTGGCAGGTAGCAGATGGATGTCAACTGCAAGGGATCGGTCCGCGTGGAAATCATTAGGGGAGGCCTTCGTTCAGCAGTGGACTTTCTAGGTTGTAATGATGAAAATGATGATGAAATAAAACAACATGATAATTAATATAAATCATATCTATAATTCACAAATAGTCCGTCCATAATAACAACACGAGCATTACGTAATATTTAAAGAATAAAGAACATACATTTAAGTAACAAGTGAAAAAATAAATTGAAATTATATTGAATATAATTTAAAAGGCACTGTCAAGTTGATTTAGATACAATTACTACTGTAACACAAGGCAATAAAGTGTGAATTACATACATATATTTACACATACATAAATATATATGCGGTGATGGGTTTAACTTTCTTAGGCCCGTATCCCAGAACGGGACTCTTAGATCTTTACTTAAATACTTAGAATTAGAAAGAGATACCGCTATTTATCGTATATAACTTTATCCCTTTCTAACTGACACGGTGTATACTAGTACAGCTGTCAACGCTAAACTCTTACGTGATCTGTAATTAATTTAAGTTGTTCATATTGTTTAGACTAAAAGATCATTGTATTTAAAAAAAAACCTATATTTAAGTAAAATCAGCGCTTGAGTCGCGTTCTAGATTACGGGACTTAATGTTATATGAAACATTCTTAGTTATATATGGGTCCTATCAAGTATAAGACAATCCCTTTAGAGATACTCATCTATGTACGTATGATCATGTGTATACGTACAATATATAGGTAGGTATGTATATGTATATATTGTCAATTAAATATCAAAGTGCCATTTAAAAAGTGAATTCAATATAAAGTTAATAAAATAGAAATTCTTTCACATATTGTGTGCGTCATTACGCACGCGTCAATATATAATTACTCTTATTATATTTGAAATAATTTATAAAACATAAAAAAAATTAACAGTATAAGAAAATGTCTTTGTTTCATCCTTCAACTCCTTAATAATTTGGTTATCATTTTACTTTATAACATCCTAACTTAAATGATTAAGGTAATAAAATTCATAAGAACAGCATTGAAGCTGAAGCATTATTTAGAAATTTAAAGAATTTTACTATCTATTTTTTTTTTCAATTTTTTTTGTTCGGATGTGGAATATTTATCGCACCATCAAAATATTAAAGTCCAAGATTCAAGTTAAAATTAGAAGTTTTAATTATAATGAAATATCCTCAGATATTTACAAAGAGCATAATGAATAAACTAAGCTTACGCAATGAGAAGTAAATTAAGGTAGTTAAGCTTACTTAATACTAGTACTTTCTTTGTAGGTACTAATTAAAAACCTAAGTACAAAGAAAATCCCAGGCTAATACAAAAAGATAATGTTTATACACACAAATGTTTATAATTCGCGAGGAACGAACGCGGAACCTTTATGGTGACTGACTATTACACCCACAGACATCAGAATATACATTAGACTGGACAAGCCGCCAAGTTTGTAGGCAGTCCCAGTGTCGCAATTTCTTTTCGGTTCTTACCTCTGAAAAGTTATTATATTTCTTAGTAAATTTACTGATTCATTGCGATGATGGTATGTTACAATTGCACAGGATGGCATTTTGGCAAAAAACGGTAATTTCTTCTAATATTCGTGCGTCTTGACTCGTCTCACAGAGCGTAAACTGGTAGCCAGTGTATGCTCGTTGAGCTTACAGTTGTCGCACTTTAAACGCGGCTTGCCCCATCTCCTGTATTGGGAAATCTGTGATTACACCAAATCGGTCAGTTTATGAATTTTTTTTTAGTTCTAGTATAACCGACTCTTCGATCCATATTGGTAAAATATCTGGTCTAAAAGTTGTTTACACGTAATAGATCTGACTTTAATCAATCAGTGAAAACGATGATGGCATTCTATTTCATAAGAACATTATGACTTTATGGTGTTAAAATATGAACTGACGCACTTTTAGCTTATCCACTCAAAAAATAAAGGAAATGATTAGATTTGTGGATTATAATTAAAGTTTGAGCTATTGACATGTTATAAATTAAATATTGAACGGATTTCACTTAACTATTTTGAATTATATTTGCCTATTGCTTCTTAAAAATAACCAACATCATAGCACCAGCAAATTGTGATATTATACAAGCTAAATATCTAGGTGTGACTAATATTTTTATAAAATCATAATAAAATGACGTTTATGATTCCTAAGTTGTTTAAAATATCATTTTTCATTTAATTTATAATACATTGCCAGGTAAGTTAAGGTAATTAATTAAAGATTATTTTCTTATTCATCAGAGTCTGTAGTGGAATTACTTGTATTATAAATTAGACAAAACATTACACACTCCATTTTCGTAAATAATTATCGAATGCGAAATTTTTCCACTTGCGTCCATTTTATAACAACTTTGTATAATATGTAAGAGTATCCTTGAAAATCTTTAAGGATTATGTTCTCAGAAAAATAAATGATTCTAGCTTAGGTACGTGATTTTCAAAGAGCTTTTTACATATATAAATATTAAGCTATTACCTACTTATATTTGGTTTAGTTGTGCGAATTCACAAGCAACTAAAGATCACTTATCAATTCTAAATAAAATACCTGTGCCTTTCTAACTAATGTTTTGATAGAAATGCGTTATTTTATAGTCATTTTGTTTAACCAGAAAAAGGCTTATATTAAACTTTTTTGTAAACAGCATTTTATATTGTACAATAGCGTTTAAGGTACCATTAAAAATAATAGATTTACTGAGTAAAATGTAAATTATGCGACTTCTTTCCAAAAAAATAAACTATGAAACTTTAATTGAAGGACACTGCTCTAATTGATTTTCACATAAAACAGCTTTTCTACGAAAAAACCAATCAACATTTAATAGGAATTTTATCGCACAGCAAATTACAATCAGGTTGTTTTGCTTTTTTCCCTCTCATAAAAAGTCAATTTATTCATATAACCATGACTGTCATTATACTCTGCCAGAAAAAAAACACAATTAGCATATCAAAACAAACTAACCAAACAAAAGGTCAAAGTCTGTATTAAAATACATACTTTACATTAAAAAATTAGTAACACATGTAATATTTAAAACAAAACGAAACACTTTGTTTGCGCGTTGTAGGTGCGCACGATGAGTGCTAACTGTTGATGAGCTTTGGAAAGTAGACTGAAATAATTTATACTGCATCTTTGCAGGTTGTTTTACTTCAACCCTGAACTTTAATAAAATAGAAAAAATCCTAAAAGCATTTTGACTAATTGTATAAATAAGTACTTTGAATTGTTTTAACTACATTTGATAAGATAAGGCAATTCCTCAATTAATTTCATTGATAAACCAAAGTCCAGAAATATTTAAGATCAATCTAGAATTTTTCCGTAATAAAAGTTAAGTAGAAGGCGCTAATTATTGTAAAAGCTTGAAATACGTTTTGTTAATACCGTTTGAATACAATTGAGAATAAATGTGTCAGTGATTGTTATAGAATATTCTAGATTAAACTTAAAAAGTTTCTTGAATATTTGTGCCTTGAAATTAGATAAATGAAAGAATATATCTTTGAACGTGCTTCTTTTTACGGAACCATTAAGAATGACGATCAAATATCTTGTTTTTGTATCTTAAATACTTCTAGAATGTTCTTTTAATATAGCAACGCATCAAAACATAAGCTTATAGAATGTTCATACTACAAAACGCGAAATATCGGAGTCATGAAATTCTCTAGAATGTGTTGTATAAAGCGATGCGTATCATTAAATCTTCTAGAATGTTCATACTATAATCGGGTAACTTGAATCTGTCACGAAACCTTCTAGAAGCATGTCTTTTGAAGCACTGCCTGCCATAGAATCTTCTCGAATGTTGATCTTAAAAGCGCCTCGTCTCATGGATTAGCTGTCTTTAAAGCGCTACGTGTCATAGAATATTCGTACTATAAACTGCGTAATATGAGGTACTTGTATCTGTCTCTACATCTAGAATCGTGTCTTTTAAAGCGCCGCGTGTCATAGAACCTTCGCGAATGTTGAACATACGAGTAGTAAGCGCCTCGTCTCACGGCATAGCTGTATTTTAAAGCGCTGTGTGTTATAGAATCTTGTCGAAAAGCGCCTTGTCCCACGGAATAGCTGTCTTTAAAAGCATCATAAAACCTTCGCGAATATGGAACACAGTAAGGAGGTAGCTAGCATAAGGCGTCGTTAGCCTGTCGGCAGCAGCGCACGAAGGTGGCCGGCGCGAGAACTCGCGCAGGCGCACTTAGAACCTGTAATTTTTGTGCCTTGAAATCATATAGATTGTATCTTAGACGTGCTTCTTTTTACGGAACCATTAATAATGACGATCAAATTACTGTTTGTGTGTGTCATGTATAGGTACTTTTAAAATTTTCTTTTAATATAGCGACGCAACAAAAAAATATCTTATAGAATGTTCATACTACAAAACGCGAAAAGTCGGAGTCATGAAACTCTCTAGAATGTGTGCCGATTAAAGCGATCCGTATCATAGCATCTTCTAGACTATTAAGTAACTTGAATCTGTCACCGAACCTTCAAGAATCGTGTCTTTTACAGCACTGCGTTCCATAGAATCTTCTCGAATCTTCACTCATAGTAAGTGAGTAGCTAGCAGAAGGAGTCGTTGGCCTGTCGGCAGCAGCGCACGAAGGTGGCCCGGCGCGCGAGCTCGCGCAGGCCCGAGGCGCGGCGCCCACGTACGTGCACGCCGAGCGCAGCCCGCCCAGCACGTCGCGCACCGTCGCGCTCACATCGCCGCGGTATTCCACTTCCACTGTTTTACCTGGCACCACCATTATCATCATCATCAGCTCATTAAACGTCCCCACCGAGGGGCACGAGCCTACCCGTAGGGTGATTAGGCCTTAGTCGTCCACGTGGGCCCAGTGCGGATTGGACGACTTCACACACAACCTTCGAATCTCTTCGCAGGCGTGCATGAAGGTATCCTCACGATGTTTTCCTTCACCGTATGAGCGTCGGATAACGTACATATATTTTCGAAAATTCGAAAATACATTGGTACGTGTCGGGATTTGAACCTCAGCCCTCCCGGTAGGAAGGCGACAGTCCACACCACTGAGCCACCGACGCTCTCCACTGAGCCACCGACGCTGACCATTATAATCATCATTATTGACGACCTATTTGGTGTTGCGGTTGAGAGGTCAGCCGCAACACCAAGGGTTCCGGGTTCGATTCCCGGGCAATACAAACATTTGTGGGCATGAACATGTCTGTTTGTAATGGTCTGTTTTCTATGTATAATATGTATGTATTTACAAAAAAAAATGTATTTATGTATGTTTATCCGTTGTTTAGTACCCATAATACAGGCTTCACGCTTAACTTGGGGCTAGATGGCGCTGTGTGAATGTCAGTAGATATTTATTTATTATTATTAATTATTATTATCGGCCTATGACGGCCCACAGAGCACCGGACTTCTCTGGGGAGATAAGGCCCACCACGCGGGCCCGATGCGAATTGATGAGTGTTTATGACTACCATCATCGCACAAAGCAATGTTTTCCAGCGGGATTCGAACCCACACGATTAGAATGCTACGCACACTAGGCCATGGAGGCAGTATTGCCTTTTAGTAAAGCGCCTTTAGAAAAGCTTTTGATTGCATTGATTATTCACTTCTTCGGGAGAAGCTTAACAGAGATAGTATACATAACAATTTATATAAATATGATATGATTATTTATGGTTTTCTTCCTATATCAGGAAGAAAAAGATAGTTGTTAACAGATATATGTCCTTTTGGTTCAGTACTCTCGGGCATACCGCAGGGATCTTTATTGAGACCTTTGCTGTTTGTATCTTTGTTAACGATATTAAAACGAATATTTTTTTATTATGAAACCTAGTTTCAGGTTAAAGTAATATCTTATAATAGACAAATGTTTCATTCAAATTGTGAAATAAAAAGTTACCTTCTGCGGAGCGGTAGTCGGCCATGCCACCGGAGTGTTTCAACATGGCAGTAGACGAAGACATGCCGTAGAATAGCTTCACCTGATTGAAAGAAAAATACTATTAATTTCATTAGTTTGGAAAATCAATTAAATAATCTATTTTTTACACTAGAACCGATTGCATAAGATTCATCCGTAATAACCCAGTTTATAATAGGATCCATGTAGCCTGAACTTGTTTACTTTTTAGCGGTTCGTTGTGAAGTTCGATCTATAGTACGTCGAATCCATGTTGATTGGGCCGCTAAACCTGAAGGGTGAATGACACACCATAGACACTTCATCATCATCAGCTCATTAAACGTTCCCCACCGAGGGGCACGAGCCTACCCGTATAGACGATATAGACACTTTGTTATTGTTTAATACTGTCATACAGCAAAAATTACCATTAATAAAAAGTACATAGAATAGTTTGTCCAAGAGAGCGTAAGTAGTCAAACGCGCCAAAATGGTGAGTCTCTTGACAGTTCTCTTTTTTCTCTCCGTTCCGTGTCCGCCACACTAGCACTTTTTAGTATAGGTGAACTCCTTTTATAACGATTTAGCTTAAATAGGGCAATCTAGCTCTGTTTCACTGTCTTGAAAATATTACCAAATTACGAAGTTTTCGACAAGTACTTTTTTGCTATTTCGTCGGTCATGATGACATGAGACGCTCTAAATACGCTTCATGACATGATTCATTCAGCATTTTTAAAACAGAAAATCATTTGATGCTCAATCTAGCACCATCTAGCACTTTTTAACTTCTCAAAAAGCCCTTTTCTAAAACTAAGTTGAGAACACTGCCTACCCTATTTTTTCGCAGTGTCAGATGTCGTCCCAAAAAACGGCGGAGACGTGTAATTAGCTGATGCTGATGATGAGCTACCGTACCTTCCTGCCATCAGCGTTGGTGACGACCTCGCCCCCGCACTGGTCGTGTCCGGCGAACATGCCGCCCGCCATCACGAAGTCTGCGCCCGCGCCGAACGCCTTCGCCACGTCGCCGGGACACGTGCAACCGCCGTCCTGGAACATCATCGTCATCAGCCTACATCCAACAGGGCATGGGCCTTCCCACACAGCAGCACGCAGGTCGCAATTTGGTGTGTTAATACTATCGTAAGATAGTCGACGGATCACCGTGTTTTAGAATTCGAAATCATCTTTGTATTCTGCAATTTCTTTACTTCAACCTTTACACACTAGGTTATCATAAAACATGTCACTTACCGAAATAATATGCCCTTTAAGACCGTGCGCCGCGTCAGCACACTCGATGACAGCCGACAGCTGAGGGTAGCCCACGCCGGTTTTGATTCTCGTGGTACACACAGACCCTGGGCCTATGCCCACCTGTGGACAACCGGTAGCACTAGGTATAACCCAAAAAATTGGTATTGTAAACATGTGTAGCATTTCGTCGACTGGGTGAGGTGAGTGCGTGCGTGTGTGCGTATCCTTGTGCGTATATACATGTGCGTACTGTTAATTGATAATATTTCTGTAGGCGTAATTACGCGAACTGGATTTAGTATAAGTACATGTATTTGACAGTTTATAGTATACCTTGATGATGTCTGCTCCTGACAGTATCAGTTCTTCCACCATCTCGCCGGTTACCACGTTGCCAGCCTGCAAAAACATAGATTTATATAAAAGGGAGCGAGCGTGTCGGTGACTCATGGTGGGTCGCAGATTTTATAAGGTCATGGCGCATTTAGGGGTAGACTCAACCGTATGAACCTTGCGGACACGGGGTCCTGCTACTGTGGGAGTGAGGTAGAGGACGTAGACCATGTCCTATGGGAGTGTGAGCTCTACGGGGACACTTTTAGACAATGTTAAGGTGCTTCAGGTGAGCCCAGGTCACTACTGCGACCTCGTGGGGACGGAGGCGAATTTCAGGCGGCTATGGGATTTTGCGTGCGTGTTTTTTTATTGAACAGGAGGCAAACGAGTATACGGTTCACCTAATGGTAAGTGACACCGCCGACCATGTCCATTTGCAAGACCTCAGGTCCCAGAAATGCGTTGCTGGCCCTTTAAAAGCATAAAAATAATAAATAAATTGCAATAACAAATTAATTAATAGTTTAAGATACGAGGCGGACTCCAACGACAAGACAGTAAAAGAAGGGTGAAGAAAGAAGACCAGTAGAAAACCTAGAAGTGGTAAGTGGAGTAACGAAGAGAAGACCTCGGCAGAAAGGAAGTAGCTAGCGGCTACACCGATTGGGTGGGCACACGGACGATCGCACGGCGGAGACCGAAGTTGTTCGTATGTTTGTCACGCCCCAGGAGGGGGAGAAGTGACCGGGACACTAGGACAAATAGTAAAACAATTTGAAGGGAGTGAAGACTTGAAGACACTTCGTATGCATAGTTCCACGCTATCATAAGCATGGTTCCTTTCGCACCTTTACCGCGTTTAGGCTTGTATAACCGGAAGGTTGAATCAGGCTATGGGAAGTTGGGGGCATAGCCCCTTGGACGCTCACCTGATGGTAAGTGATACGCCAGACCATGACAGAGCAGCATTAAAGGAGACCAACAACTGATAGACAGTTATTATCCTCCATCAATGCCACACTGCGCCCGCCACCCGAGACAACAGATGTTAGGTCTCTTATTTGAACAAATAGGACCTCTCCCGATTTGAACAAATAGGACCTGGCAATACTACTTATAACATAAAAAATAATGATACTCACAATAATAGTGTGCGTAGGAAAGGCTGCGCGTACACGGCGCACGTATTCCACGAAGTGTTGCGAGTACCCGTTGGCGACGTCGAGGCACGCGAACTTCAGCTCCTTCACCGTGTTCAGGATCTCGGAGAGACGCTCGAAGTCTGCTTCGGCTGTTCCTGAGCTGGCCGCTGAAAAAATCCACATTAAATCAGCGTAATCACATATAAAGAAGTTTTTTTTAACTGACTACTGCTGTTGGCTGCAGGTGGCCTTTACAGCTTGACCGGGCTATTGGCGAGCGTAGATGGCTTTCAGCCTTAAACATAAAAAGGAGCGTCGGTGGTTCAATGGTGTGGACTGTTGACTTCTGTTCTGGAGGGTGCAGTTTCAAATCCCGCCACGTATCAACGTATTTTCGAATTTTCGAAATTATATGTACGTTCCGACGGTAAAGAAAAGCATCGTGAGGAAAACCTTTGCACGCCTGCGAGATTATTCAAAGGTTGTTGGCCAATCCGCACTGGGTCCACGTAGACGACTAGGCTCGTGTGCCCCTTGTTGGGGACATGTAATGAGCTGATGATGATAATGAAAATCAGCATCACAGCTACCCGTACCTGAGACAGAACAGCTGAGTGGCAAATTTGGTTTACTCATTTGACATGTCTTCTATATTATCTATTTTTGTTATAAAAAGGCATTCCTTCCTCTTCAACCTATCGCAGTCCAATGCTGGACATAGGTCTCCCCCATTTTGCGCCAGTTATCCCGGTCCTCCGCTTTTCTCATCCAGCTTCCACCAGCGACCTTTCGCAAGTCGTCGGTCCATCGGGCCGGAGGGCGACCTACGCTATGTTTGCCGAGACGCGGTCACCACTCAAGACCTCGTCTGCTCCAACGGCCATCGGTTCTGCGACATACGTGACCAGCCCACTGCCACTTCAACTTGCTGATCCGGCGGGCTATGTCGGTAACTTTGTTTTCTTACGGATTAAATCAATTAAGGCATTAATCCCGTTTTATTATATTTATTTTATTAATATTTACCCATTTGTTCCAAACATTCCGGGTTTTCGGCGGCGAATTTCTTCCAATCGTCTATTGAGTAATATTTGTGGATACATGTGAACAGCCCGTGCTGAAACAAAATTAATTATTAAATATGATAATGATATATTGTATGAATGCACAAGACAACAGTCTATTTATCATTACAGTCATGTGGTTTATAAATTCGTGTAGATATATAACATTAATAGGTGGTAGACTCGATGCTGAGTTGTCTAGGTAGGTACCACCGCAGTGCCAGATATCGTCACGTGAAACAGGAGTGTATGCACTTTTGTGTTTCGGGATGACGGCACTGTAGCTAGTGAAATTACCGGGTATGAGAGACCTAACCTCTGTTGTCTCTGGTGACGGGCGCAGTGCGGCATTGATGGAGAATAAGAACTGTCATTAGACAGTTATTATTCTCACTCCATCCATCCATCTTTAACTAATAAGTTATTGGTATCTTTTCATGCCGCTCTGTCATGGTCAGGCGTATCACTTACCATCAGGTAAAATAAAATATAAGACATGAGCCCTGAAACGGTACAATAATGAAAATCATGAAAGATACACATAGCCTTACATACTAACACATGTATATTATATTAAAAATATAAACTTCGCCTTGGTTGTTTTTATAGTTATGTCTCATCTGATAAGTATTCTGCGGTGGTATAGTAAGCTTTGTTCAACAACAATTGCTTTATTGTCTAATATCTATCGGAGGCTGAGAGCCATCTGCGCTCGCCAATCACCCGCTGAAGCTGTAAAGGCCATCTGCGGCCAACAGCAGTTGTCAGAAAATAAAGATCACATGAAATGCATAACGGGAGAAAAGGATGGGAAAATCTCAAATAATAAAGAGGCACATCTGATAGAGAAAGCAAATTTCCAAGCTATAAAAACCAAAAAACTAAATAACAATCTCTGGAAACTTAACACAAGTAATAAAATTATTACTAAAGTGTATACGTGCAACAATGGAGTTATTGTATACAAAATGGCGCTATTAACTAGCCCTGTTTATATTAAAATTTCTAGGAAATATTCCATATATACAAAGGCAAACATAGATGTTACTAAGTTGTAATAGTATTACACTTTTCTGACTACTGCTTCAGCCGCAAATAGACTTAGCGTCTTTGGGAACAAATAAATAATCACTGACACACACAGCTCTATCTGGCTCTATTAAGCCAAGAGTTTGTATTGGTATCTACTTATCAACTAAGAAACAAATTCAAATATACTTTTTTTTTTAATACATAAAAAGAAATACGTAGGTAAATACAAACGGCCAGAGAATCGAACCCGGATGGAAAGGTATAAATATGCCCATTCGTGAATGCTACTTACAGTTTCGTTAATCTATTAATATTTATAGATAAATACCATTTGTCATGGTAAGGCGTATGCCACCAGGCTAGCGAACAGACCGACCCGTTAACTTAATGACAACAAAAGATAGTCTTGTGTTCCACTATTTATAACTTAAGAACGGCTGAACCTATTTGGATGTAAATTGGTGGGGAGATAACTCAAAAACAAGAGACATGCATATAATACTTTTTGTCCCTCTCATATGTGACGTGATATTAAATTAAACTCGGTACAAATGTCAATCGAATTAGGAACCTATGCTTTGAAATCTGTGAAAAATATGCTCAACACTTAACAATAAACTATTTAGATGCACAACCACGAAGAAACGTCAGCCAAAACATGTCCGAGCCCCTTGACACATCATCATCAGCTCATTAAACGTCCCCACCGAGGGGCACGAGCCTACCCATCATCAGCTCATTAAACTCCCACCGAGGGGCACGAGCCTACCCATCATCAGCTCATTAAACGTCCCCACCGAGGGGCACGAGCCTACCCATCATCAGCTCCTTAAACGTCCCACCGAGGGGCACGAGCCTACCCATCATCAGCTCATTAAACGTTCCCACCGAGGGGCACGAGCCTACCCATCATCAGCTCATTAAACGTTCCCACCGAGGGGCACGAGCCTACCCATCATCAGCTCATTAAACTTCCCCACCGAGGGGCACGAGCCTATCCGTATAGGGTGATTAAGGCTTAGACGTCCACGCGGGCCCAGTGCGGATTGGACGACTTCACACACAACCAGATGGACGGATGATCTGGTTAAGGTTGCGGGTAGCAGAAGGATGTCAACTGCAAGGGATCGGTCCGCGTGGAAATCATTAGGGGAGGCCTTCGTTCAGCAATGGACATAATTAGGCTGTAATGATGATGATGATGATGACACACAACCTTTGAATCTCTTCACCGGCGTACATGAAGGTTTCCTCATGATGTTTTCCTTCACCGTAAGAGCGTCGGATAACGTACATATAATTTCGAAAATTCGAAAACACATTGGTACGTGGCAGGATTCGAACCTCAGCCTTCCCGGTAGGAGGGCGACAGTCCAAACCATTGAGCCACCGACGCTCTTATCCATGACACATACATTTAGTAATTTTTATATTTATGTAACGTTAAAATAAAACGAACGTAAAATTATTCATTCAAATTTTAACCTAAGTGCGTCATAGAAAGAGTACAAAATCAGAAGCACGAGCACATTCCCATGTCATTGTGACATGTAGCGACGTGATTATGAATTCTGCCCAACTGACGCGATGGGCAGACTTTTATCGCGGGCACTTTTTGAGTGTGATAATGTATCTCGTTAATTGTTTATCTGGCTTTTACCTTGGATAATTCCTTCGCCATTTCAAATTGCCTACAGTGTCCATGTTGCTCGCCATCACCGGCACACCTCGGTAAGTCTGTCCCGAATTGCGGAATGTAATCTCCCTGTATAGGTCCACCTGAAATTAGAAAAAAAATCAAATTAATTAAAAAAATATTAACACATCTTGCCCGAATTTTAAACAAGTTTGTACTATGGGTAATAAGCCACAGATAAACATACTTCTATACTTTTTTGTAAATACATACATAATAATTTTTAGAGCGTCGGTGGCTTAATAGTGTGGTTTGTCGCCTTCCTGCCAGGAGGGCTGAAGTTCAAATCCCGACACGTACCAATGTGTTTTCGAATTTTCGAAAATATATGTTCGTTATCCGACGTTCTTACGGTGAGGGAAAACATCGTGAGGAAACCTTCATGCACGCCTGCGAAGAGATTCGATCGAAGTTTGTGCGTGAAGTCGTCCAATCCGCACTGGACCCGCGTGGACGACTAAGGCCTAATCACCCTGTACGGGTAGGTTCGTGCCCCTCGGTGAGGACGTTTAATGAGCTGATGATGATGATGATGATGAATTTTACACAGACCGTCGGTGGCTCATTGGTGTGTTGCCTTCCGATCTGTAGGGTGCAGGTTGAAATCCCGCCATGTACCAATGTATTTTCGAGTTTCGGAATTGTTTGTTTATCCGGCGCACTTACGATGTAGGAAAACATCGTAAGGAAACCTGCGCACGCCTGCGAAGTGATTCAAAGTTGTGCGTGAATTCGGCCAGTCCACGAAGGTACCGCGTGGACGACTAAGGTATACCCTATACTAGCCTACCCTATACGGGTAGGCTCGTGCCCCTCAGTTGGGGCGTATAATGAGCTGATAATGATGAACACTTAATTTGCACCAAATATATATTTTTTCTTTCATTCTATCTAGAATGTACATATGCAGAGTCAAGTGTAAATAGTCGTCAGTAGTAAGTCAGTGTAGACATGTTCGTTACGCAATAGATACGGTCTGCGTCCGTGGCCTTGCGAATGAATCTATTCACTACGTGTGATTTTTCCCATCTCGTTACCACATTGAAGGCGCAATCACATATTGTCTGAAAAAACTATTTTCGTTAAATTG
>PQWD01006832.1:218846-239567 GCA_019425675.1 Leucinodes orbonalis | reverse complement strand
GCAATTTTTTATAGACTTAGGGCGCCAACCATTGCGCAGCTCTTTTTCTTCTTCTTCAAGCCCGAGACTCCGCCCCGCCAGCGGGTCCTTTGTCGCTAGTCTTTCCATGTTTGACCAGTTTCTATTCGAGTTAACGGTACGTACCCGGTCGGTCCCCCCCGCGCTCTGAGCCGTGGGCGATTTTTTTGAGCTGAGAGCCTTTGTCGCTAGTCCTTCCATGTTTGACCAGTTTCTATTCGAGTTAACGGTACGTACCCGGTCGGTCCCCTCCAGCGCTCTGAGCCGTGGGCGATTTTTTTGAGCTGAGAGCCATCTGCGCTCACCCATTGTTAAATCTACATCAAACGGCAAAAGTACTTTGTTACATTTAAACGTACTATTTTATTGCCAATTACAATTATTTTGTAACAAACTGTTTACGATATATTTATAATTTAGTTTGGTAACTTGTGCGCCGGCAGTTTCCAAAAATAACCAACATAACAAATCCCAAACACTAACTGAAGTGTAAATGAGCTTATAGCTTCATAAACCTGTAGTGCGTTGTCGAGCTCATGGACAACTAATAGTAAATAAATATCCAATGTCATACACACAGCGTCATCTAGCCCCAAACTAAGCATTAGCCTGTAATATGGCTTCAAAACAACGGATAAACATATTTATAAACTTTTTTTGTAAATACATACACATTATACATAGAAACAACCAGACCAATACAAACCGACATGTTCATGCATACAAATGTCTGTCCTGCCGAGGATCTAACTCGGAGCTCTTGGTGTAGCAGCCGACGTGTCAACCATTACACCAAACGTCGTCGAATAATAGCTATACCTAAACTAAATTTAAACTACTACACTGAATAATACCATGTATGTAACTCTACTTGAATATTTCTGATGTCACAACTTTAATGCTAGAAATACAGCTATGTTCAGGACTGAAGGTTGAGACAGCAGAAATTACTGGATAGTGTAAGAACATCTTAATTACCTCAAAATTACAAGTTACTCCTTACCAAGAGATCTGTCTGTTTATTCAAATTTTAAATAATCTATGCATTTCTCTTAAGCCACATTAGGCTCTTGGATCTTATAGGACGTCAGAATTAGAAATCAGTTCCATATAGTTTATGATACTTTTTTACTACTACAAGTGTGTAGTGCAAACATTATACATATACTTTTCATAGTATTGCAGGCGGGAGACAAATCTTAAATAACTATATGAATGTACCTCAATAGTATCTAAGCTCAATCAATCAATCAATGTATTAATCATAGTTATTTGCCACAGGAACTCACTCGTACTATTGTTGTCCCGGTGATTAAGAATAAAACTGGAGACGCCTCAGATATCTCTAACTATAGACCTATCTCTCTGGCCACAGTGGTATCAAAAGTGTTGGACAATATTTTGGATAAAATACTAAGTAAGCATACACAGTTGCATGATAATCAGTTTGGTTTTAGGCCTGGGCTTTCTACCGAGAGTGCCATCCTGAGCCTCAAGCAGGTTGTTCATTACTATACGGCCAGGAAGACACCAGTATTGGCATGCTTTCTCGACCTGTCTAGGGCCTTTGATCTTGTAAATTATGATTTGTTGTGGCATAAACTTTCCTGTGATACTACTGTGCCAGGAGAGGTTGTGTCTGTTTTTAGATACTGGTATAATAGTCAGAGAAATGTGGTTAGGTGGGCAGGAGCATATTCTAAAGTGTATGGATTGAATTGTGGGGTGAGACAAGGGGGATTGAGCTCGCCCCGCCTTTTCAACCTATATATAAATCAGCTGATAGGTGGACTCAATAGTTCCCGTGTCGGCTGTCACGTGGACGGTTTATGCATGAATAATATCAGCTATGCCGACGACATGGTGCTGTTGAGTCCATCTGTTAGCGGATTACGGAGGCTCCTCTCAATCTGTGAAACTTACTCGGTGTGTCATGGACTTGTGTACAATACTAAGAAAAGCGAATGGCTACTATTTAAATCAAAATTGTTAAATTATACTGAGGTGCCGAAAATAAGTTTGAATGGCTCGGTCTTAAACGAGTTCATAGTTTTAAGTATTTGGGGATTGGGTGACTGAGGATATGCGGGACGACCTGGACATAGATAGGGAACGCAGGTCGCTGGCTGTGCGTGCAACATGTTGGCTCGGAGGTTTGCGCGTTGTACCAAGCCGTTAAAATCACGCTGTTTAAGGCATATTGCCAAACATTCTACACATGCAGTCTTTGGGTAAACTTCAACCGGCGGGCATACAGCGATCTGCGAGTCCAATATAACAATGCCTTGAGGATATTGTTGGGGTTGCCGTGGCGGTGCAGTGCGTCGGGAATGTTTGCGGAGGCGCGCATAGATGGCTTTGCTGCCATCATGAGAAAAAGGTGCGCCTCAGCACTAGCCCGCTTACGCGGCGGCACCAACCTATTCTCAAGGTCTTTATTGACCGATGGGAGTCACCTCTCTTCTCGAGGTGGGTGACTATCCACCTGAATTAAATTAAAAATGTAATTGTATGTACTAACACTAGTCTTGTAAGGAAACTGTAACTAACTTTTTATGGGCTTACGGCCTGAAATAAACGTTTTTGAATTGAATTTGAATTGAATTGCTTTCTACAATATTTAAAAGGTGACAATTTTTTATATGTACATTATGGACCCTGTCGGGCACAGCAACTTAGGAGAGAGGAGGGCATTTAACACTCTTATGTATTTAATACTATATTCTATAATCTTACTATGTCTTTAATACTATACTATTAGTTTTATCAATTTAATTTGAATGTCAATGTTATTTATGTTAGTGTATCTTAACATAAATTATTTTAATTATAGTTAAATTTCATGTACACTTGATTTTCATTATGTAAATCAATTTGGTTATTATAATCATATGTATTTCTTCGAAAAGTATTTACTGTTATAATAATATTGTAATCTTTAGTATATCTTGTCATTTTAATATTCCTGTACAGTAAAGTAACATTTCGACATAAGGAATTCTTTTAATTGTTTGCAAAATACATTTTCATTTGTTAGTTCTTTTATCGCAGTTGGTAGTTTATTTTATATCTTTACTCCCATAACAGATGGACACTAAGTGTAATGATAATTTTGAATTTGGCAGCATAAGTCTAGTGTTTGTTTTATGACGTAATATGTACCTCGATGGAAGGTCCTGTCTATTAGTAAAATATTCTAGATATTTTTTAACAAACTTACACATTTCTAAAATGTACATACATGGAATGGTTAGGATTCTTCTACTTTGAAAAATAGGCTTACAGCTGTCTATCTGTGGTATGTTTGCAACGATACACACAAGCTTTTTTTGTTGTATTAGAAGAGTCCGCGCATCTGTACTATTCCCCCATAAAATGATTCCATAGTTTAGCCATGCATGTGCATATGCTAGATATGTAATGTTATTATTGAAATGAATATTGTTGTCTCCCATCTGCAATTTATAGGAGTCTGATACCTTAAAATTCATAATATGAGATTCCAGTACATGTGGAGATTAAATAATTTGTTCCAAATAACATTCCTTTTGACCTTTTTATCTCCCACGAGCCTTAGCAGCGTAGTACTGATATTACGGCTAACATTTTTTATTATTAAATTAGATGTTGGTAATATTTTTTTCTCTCCAAAGATAGTGTCAAAATTTTGTAGAATACACAAGTATTATTTTATTTATTCGGTAGGCTCGATATCTCAACATATAATATAAATGTATATATATTTACGAAAAAATCACGTAAGTATGTTTCAATTGTGAGAAATCTAGGTAGGTATCAGCTTAAAAGTGTTTTTCTTCCTGTCGACGATTTGGTTCAGTGTTACGCTTGATATTCGACTTTCAATAGGCTATCAATAGTTGGGAAAAAGCATAGTATCGATTGGCCTATGGATACTATCGATATCTTAGTTTAGCGCAATATTATTGGTACACTGCAATACTATGCTAATAATATAATATATTGTATTATGTATAGTATTATGCTTTTGCTTATTTTTGTTAAGTTTTGCTAGTACACTCGTAATGTTAAGATGGAGCTCTGATGCTATCATATATATATATATATATATATAATATATATATATATATATATATATATTCCGTCCTCGAAAGTAATGTTAATAGAAAAATGATATTACACAGGATAGGTCGCGCGTGACCCTCGGTGGGGACGTTTAATGGCCTGATGATGATAACACGGTAAATGTAATAATATTTTAAAAATAATAAATTGATAAATATGTAATATTAAATAGATTACTAATGAAATTTAGGAACTCTTTATGAATATTCAATCCAATAATATGTAATTTGTATCATACATTATAAATCTTTGATTTCCTATTTATAAAAAACACTCCGAATGGATTAATCAATTCCCAACTTAAATATATTTTTATACAATCTGACATATTCTTCATACATTTCAGTTACTCTGTTCAACCTATCGCAGTCCACTGTTGGACATAGGCCTCCCCCATTTTGCGCCAGATATTCCGGTCCTTCGCTTTTCTCATCCAGCCTCCACCAGCGACCTTTCGCAAGTCGTCGGTCCATCGGGCCGGAGGGCGTCCTACGCCGCCTTGCCGAGACGCGGACACTTTATTGCTCCAGAACTCGTCTGCTCCAACGGCCATCGGTTCTGCGACATACGTGACCAGCCCACCACACACCACAAGTGGCAGCACTTCAACTTGCTGATCCGGCGGGCTATGTCGGTAACCTTAGTTCTCTTACGGATTAAATCATTTCTGATCTTATCCCTAAGTGAGACCCCGAGCATAGCTTGCTCCATTGCGACTTTAAACTTCAGTTACTATTAAATGTATTTGAGTTTGTTTTGGTATTTATATTGCATGTACAATATTTTTTGTAAAGTGTTTGAAAGTAAAGTATATTGTTGTTGTTGTGCCCTTCAGGGTCCATATGTTAACTGTTATTAAAAACTTTACACCTTGTAACTACATATGGTATGCAATAAAGATTTGATAATTGAGAGACATATTCCTGCTTGCTATGCAGCGGCGTGGCTATACCCTTGTTATTGCACATGTCTAGCAGCGGTGGTTAACATTTACCACTAATTGGACCGCATGACCACATGTCTGTTCATAAGCAGGAATACAAGAATTATTTTAAATACTATAGGGCCATTTTTGTTTCTTAAACCTGTTTCTTCAAGGATTTCATGTAAAATAGGATTGTCTTAGTGTACCCTATAGAATAATAAGTATGTATTGTCTACTTGTATATCATACAATTCGCAATCTAAAACTTTCTTTGTAAGAATCAAAATCACTAATAAAACAGTACGTAGTAAATCTTCGAACATAATAAATGGTAACCTTAAGGTAACACATAAAAGAACCGGCAGTGAAAATAGGATACGATAGTAAAAATACGAGAAGCCGCCTCCGGTTTCTACGTATGTTATCTACAAATAAGTAATTCTAGCAATATTTTACAACTCTGTGCATATTAACGGTCTGGTGACTTTAATGATGATATTTTCACGCCTATGTATACATAATAAACAAATTCTTCTTATGCAATACCTTGGAGTTTCTACATTAGTCTTTCATATTTTTGTTAGCGAATCATATTTATGGTAACAAACTCAGATTAATACCAAAAGAATAAATTTAGGTGAGCCCTTTCCGATTCTGTAATAAGTACCTATTCATTTGAAAGCCAGTGAGATGTAAGTACTGTTAATATTTTGAATCTACATAAAACTATATATTTGATATTTTGTGCCGTAAAGTTTGGAACGGAAAAATTGCAAATACAATTGTCACCACCTTTACTCTTCTCGAGGGTTACGGCACCCGCGGCGGACGGTGTAGGTACAGAATATTTAGTTCCATAGATTACAGTGTTCGTTATTGACTTCAGGTCAGAAACGAAATATTCGCATCACCCCCACGACGGAAGCAAAACGACGAAGCCTTACATATTTACTAATTATGTCATCATCATCAGCTCATTAAACGTCCCCACCGAGGGGCACGTGCCTACCGTATAGGGTGATTAGGCCTTAGTCGTCCACGTGGGCCCAGTGCGGATTGGATGATTTCACGCACAATCTTTGAATCTCTTCGCAGACGTGCGTGAAGGTTTCCTCACGATGTTTTCCTTCACCGTAAGAGCGTCGGATAACGTACATCTAATTTCGAAAATTCGAAAACACATTGGTACGTGGCGGTTTTTGAACCACAGTCCTCCCGGTAGGAGAGCAACAGTACACACCATTGCACCACCGACGCTCTTATTGATTATTACCTAGAATTATTAAAATTTGGGTCGCTAGAGTTAGGCTGTATAGGTTCAGAAGCTTGGCTCTATTTGAGATCTAATATCTTTTCACAGGACAAGCCTATGATGAATGTTTTTGTAATTACAAAAACGTGATAAAATACATATACTTTACACAAAATAATAATATTCCTTCGTGTATAGTATATGTACTCAATTAGAATAAAAAATAGAGTAGAATGTATTAAAAAAATTAATGCAAGGCACTAATATCCTTACAAAACTCACCAGTGCTCATTCCACGTGTAATTATTGCGAGTACTGCATTTCATTTATAAGAAAAAGTATATTTTGTTCGAGTAGTCTAGTTTGGAAACAAAAGGACTCTCGCAAATACGAGGACTTCTTGCGAGTTGGACTTTGCGGAGTTTTTCCAGGTCGACGTTGTTTTTCCTTGATCTATATCGAGACTTTAAACTTTATTTTATAGGTGTTAAGGATATTGTTTGTTTTCAGACTTAAGGCAGCTAAAATCTTAATCAATGTTTTATGGGATAACTTTGTTACTTTTGTTAGAGCAATATTTTTATGACTTAAACGGAACACAATAAAAAAAAAGAGTAAATATTTTTTTAAATTGGCTAAATAGCTATAGATAATCCATCAAAAATCCATGCAGAAAATTCGAAACAAATGACAAGTAGTCGAAAATACACCGCCTAAGACCTATTTATGTACTTATGTTATTGTAGCTGCAAAAACAAGTGGCTTTCAAATTTTCCATAGGAAAGATAATCGTTGCTAGTGTGCCATATCATATAATTGGATAATGTGAGAAGAATTCCTGTGTTTAACGTTAAACAAAGTGCTATGAAGGAAGTTAGAAATTAAACGTTTATAGTCCACTCGACCCGCTCGCCGCCGGCGTCCCGCCCAACTGAGAACAATCAAAAGTTGAACCTAACCTCCCTTGAGTTCGCTATTGCTTTTGTATAGTTCCTTAGATGAGAACATAATATTCGCCTTATAGCTCATAGCATAACTTTGATACTTCTGTAATTGAATTGATACCGATTTTCAATTTGCTACTATCCGACAGAGAGACCGGGTTAGTGGTTACAAATTTTAATTGCTTGTACAATTTATAAGTTATGGCCATTGCTTATCTAACCAAATCGCTGGATTCGAAATGAGGTACTAAAAGGAAACCTGGCTACAATGAAGTACCTGATTAAAGTTGCCACAATAATAAAATACCCTAATAACCCCGATGACCTATTTAAAATGAATAAAAAAAGAAAATGAATAAAGAAAGAATCATCAACACTTAAGGCATTTATAGCCATAGTCATGTATCATAAAAAAATATGATTTATTTTTGTTATAACTAATTAAAATGGTGATAGCGCGAACCGATTTTAAAGTGCTGTTTACTTAACCTCTACTTTTATTTTAAGGGACGCCATTCGAACACCTATAAAAGACTATATGTAAATGTTAGCTGTTTGCCTCACTAGTTCTTTTAAATTGAGATTATCATAAATAAATCACCAACCGTATAATATAGGTACCATAGATTACACCTAGATAATTGTTTTTCAAACCACGTGAAAAGTTAATTAAATAGACCAAATGATATACGACAAATTCCATCACAAAGGTCAAGTGATAAATCAAATAGCTCACGATATTATGGAATTGCTGCTATAAAATACCTACGCACCGGCGTTTATCCAGATTTTCGAACTTACCTTATATTGATCTCTTACTCCAAGATTTGATTCCTGTCGGACCCGATTCGTTTTATTAAAGAGCAAACGGATTAACCCAACCGGGGCATGAAGGACATTGAAACATGTCTACGATTTGAGGTATTGTTTATTGATATAAATCATAAGCGGTGTTTATGTTGGTGTTATTAAACAAAGATGATGTAGGTTTGTTATTGTACGATAAAATATCGGAACGTTGTGGCATAAAAAGTATACTTTACGGCGTTGTTTTTGGCGTTTATGGATTCTTCATTATCTTTCCGGGTCTATGTATCTACATATATTTCGGACATGTGTCTTAACGTATTTCTAGGATAGCTCCAAGACTATGCTGGATAACGAAAAGCAATCTGGAGTTGTCAATGGACTGGATTCTATTATGCATCTAATAATGATACTAATATGATACCCCTTTTTTCGGATGGACTTAGTGATGTTGGCCGCAGATTGTTTTCACAGCTTCACTCGGCAAGTGGCGAGCGCAGATGGCTCTCAACTAAATAACTTTTTGTATCTATCTACCGATCATATACACATTTGTTTTGGCTTTTACAAGCAAGAGTTTTAATATATTTTGAATTATAATTATAACTTGCTGTTCCCCGTGGTTTTAACCGCGGTATATTTTCTCGTACTAAAACATAACCTAAAATCGATTAAGTTAGTAAGTTAAGTCACTTTAAAATGAAAAGCCCGTGCGACGTTGCTGCGCGCCGCGCGGTACACCATTGGTTTATTTTACCAAAAACAATAAGTTTTTTCTAAAAGAAAAGTAGGCTATGTTTTTCTTAATTACATCAGCTACCTGCCAAAAACTCCCTTTCAAATCAGCCCAGTCGTTTCAGTGATTACCCGGAACAAACAGACAGAAAGACAAAATTTTTAAACAATGTTGTTTTGGTGTATGTACCGTATATTATATTATATTCATATGCAAGTAGTAAAAAATTGTTATTTCAATTTTGCACACAGACACTTCAATTTTATGTATATGTAATAGATGGAATTATCATATCATCATCTGCTCATTAAACGTCCCCACCAAGGGGTACGAGCCTACCCGGGTAGGAGTGTTAAGGGTCTTAATCCACGTCCACGCGGGCCCAGATCGGAAGGCATCAGTCCACATCATTAAATCACCGACACTCTATATAGAATCAATCAATTACAAAGCTGTTTATACTTGCCTTTTTTAAAGAAATCGATTCTAGTACTGTAATTGCTCCAAAAGTAGACTCTACAAGTTGGCTGTTCAAATTCGAATATAAAAATACAATCCCACCAAAAACATTCTGTAAAAAATCTAGCCAAGTCTCGATGGAGCTGCTTGATTATCTCTAAAAAGTAATGAAATCAAGACAAAGACGTGCCAAGTCTAAGGTTCCTTACTGCGATAACTTTATTATTATGGTTGATGTTGTGTGACTTGGCCGTTGAAGAGTATACAAGGATACAAAACCAGGTGCTCCATGATACCATTGCACTATTCTGTCGCCAGAACCGCTACTTATTGACGATACAAATTTGCTACTTGGAAAACGGTGATTCAATAACCCGTCGATTGTAGGCTTCATAAAGCCACTAATGTATAAAGAATGTTCAACGGCCAAGTCACACAACATTAACCATAATAATAAAGTAATCGTAGTAAAGAACCTTAGACTTGGCACGTCTTTGTCTTGATTTCATTACTTTTTAGAGATAATCAAGCAGCTCCATCGAGACTTGGCTAGATTTTCTACAGAATGTTTTTGGTGGGATTTCACTCCTTTTTATAGAGACTTGAAAGGAATTTTGGACAACCCATTGAGTGTAATGGTTGAAACTTCGGCTACTACACCAAGGGTTCCGGGTTCGATCCCCGGGCAGTACCTGCAAATATTTGTGTGCATGAACATGTCTGTTTGTATTAGTCTAGCGCGCTCGACTTGGCGGGGGCACTACCGTGCTCCCCGATTTTTGACATCGGATGAAGCGTTCGATGTTCGATGTTCCATTTTGATGATTTTGTTATCTAAGCAGGGTCACCAGGTACACCAGATCTTCGATTATCCAAGTTTTTATAGTTTTCCCTTTATGTTGCCATTAAACCCTAACTCTGTACCGAATTTCAACTTTCTGAATTAATGGGAAGTACTAGTTCTATTTTGATGATCATGAGTGAGTGAGTGTCTATCTGTCAAAAATACGAAACTTTGCTTTCGCTTAACGTCGGAACTTGAAATTTTGGATATTTTATCTTACTAGATGACGAAAATTTCAGCGCTCTGGTATTATCCAAAGGTTCTCAAATTGGGGCCTGAAAATGAGGCGAAATGGATCCTGTAAAGGATGGTACGGCAGTGTTTGCTTCGCGCTCGACTTTGCGGGGGCACTGCCGTGCCCCCAGATTTAAACATATATTTTTTTTATGTCTTAGTTACGAAAAACCTCCTTTTGTATTAAATTTATAATTAACTTTTTTTTTGTCAACAGACAGCAACTACATGTTTGGTAATGCAGTTGAATTTCGAATTAACTTTTTCTTCTTTTTTGTCAACAGACAGCAACTTCGTGTTGGGCAATGCTCAAGTGCCAGCGTACCCGATCGTGTACTGCTCAGACGGGTTCTGCGAGCTGACGGGCTGGGCGCGCGCGCACATCATGCAGAAGGGCTGCGCGTGCAAATTCCTTCATGGCCCAGACACACGCGAAGAGCACCGCCACGAGATCGACGCCGCCCTCGACTCAAAGCACGAGCTCAAGCTTGAGCTCATATTCTATAAGAAAAATGGTATGTTAATATAATATTGCATCGTGTTTTCGAGTTTTGTCCTCGCTGACATTAAATTGGCTTGAGCCAGCACATCAGCGTGATAGCGTGTTTTAGACATAAAATCTTAAACATTATAAAAGCCCAATTCAAGCAGTGGACTGGCTTGTGTTCCGCAAAAATTTCATGGGTTAAATAAGGGAAAAATCAAGTGCACTCGTATACTATCATCATATTTGAAATGAAATAAGTTATAAATCTTGCAGTCTGCCCATCTGATATTGAGTGGTAGGAATGCTACCACCTGTGATCTCGAAAAAGTGGCCATCTTGCTTGCTGCCTAATTGTGACTATGAGTAATTTGAAGTCGGCGTTGGTACTCTGGTAGTCTGATACCGATCCCAACTATTACAAACGTATCCTCGTATGCTGTCGTAGAAAATTAATGAATAATCGAATACTACAATCTCGCATATCAATCGAGCGGCATTCACGCTTTTTTTTTATGAAGGCTGAGTGAGAGAAATTTAACTACCCAAAAATGTTACTTTAAAGTGGATATTACCACGCTTTTAATAAAATAATTAATGACTCGCTTTAAATATTTTTGTGGATGTATATATTTTATTCGGGTACATCCCTTTTTGTAGCACCCATATAAAACGATCTCTTGATCATTTAAATATTGATACTCACATAAAACAAATAAGAATGTAAATAATTGCCGACAAAGATCTTGACTCTAACTGCGTACAAATACTCGTTCATTATTCCGTGAATATACACACAACGTATGCTTGCTGTCCTCGTATTTACACGTTCATTAATCAAAACCATATTATATGTGAATTGAAAGGCCCTATATTTTAATTTCACTTCAAAGGAGGGCTATTTGAATTGGGTCAGACCCGGAAATCAATTTGTAAAATTGCGAACCTTTTCTCTTTGAGTGTACACTGTTGTTTATCTTTAAGAGGACCATGGACGGTTCGTGAATTATCTTCGTTCGCTATTTCAAATACCTCTATATTAAATAAATAAGATGGAAGGTGACTCAAACGCTGTCTGTTTAAAAAAACTGTTGTCGATTCTGTTTAAAGTGTAAGGAATGCTTAAAATTTGCTAAGAGTAAATCAGAAGACAATCCTTTGTTTGTAAAAAAGTATTAGTGCATCATCATCATCAACTCATTAAACGTCCCCACCGAGGGCACTCGTAAGGCTATAAAGGCCTTAATCGTCCACGCGGACCCAGTGCAGATTGGCTGATTTCACGCAAAACCTTAAAATGTCGGTGGTTTCCTCACGATGTTTTCCTTCACCGTAAGAGCGTTGGATAACGTACATATAATTTCAAAAAATCGAAGGTACATTGTTATGTGGCGGGATTTGAACCTGCGCCCTCCAGATCGGAAAGCAACAGTCCACACCATTGAGTCACCGACACTCTTATTGCATCAAATTACTTAATTTAGGTATATTGTTCAGAAAGAGTATCACAATACTCTATCATCAACCTACTTCTGTCCACTGTAGAACTTAGGTCTCTCTAATGGCACACCACAAAGATTTGTCCTTTGTTGCTAACCCTTACCAACATTTTAGGGATAACATAAATACTCTCGTATTTTAAAGTAAAATAAAACCAAGACATTAATGCACAATTAAATTAATACCAGTCCAAGCGGTCAGCGATGCTAAAAGCAGCGCCCTCAGTACAATCGTAAACAAAATCCAATAGGAGGTTTACGATTCCATTCGCCAAAATTAAACTTTTACAAGCACACAGCTGTTTGTCGTCACCGAGTATTTACTGCCTCCTGGAAAGCGAACGCCCGGGCTACGACCACTGCTTCACAAGAGAATAATTAACATGTTTTAATTAGAGATTCACCGATGCCTTAACACTTATTCTGAAAACAATTAAGAAAAGTTCATGCAAAGTCACGCAATCGTGCTATTGGGCTCTGGCTGGTGCGAAATTATATAATTAAAATTCGCAGGTACTCCATTCTGGTGCTTGCTCGACATCGTCCCAATTAAGAATGAGAAACGTGAAGTGGTTTTGTTCCTTGCTTCGTTCAAGGATATTACCAACACCAAGATGGCCGCCATGAACACTAACGAAGAGTTTGACAGCGGTAAGTACTCCTTTTCGGCGAAGATACGATACTTGAAGCTCTTATAAAGAATATTGCGTTGTAACAATTTATAATTAAAGTACCCGATGTATATTGTAAGGTTGCTTTGAAGCGACATATTAACTTGTTGACTTGAGTGAGGATGTTGAAGGTTATGCATTTGTGAAGATAACTCATACTAAGCACGTTATTTTAGCGCTATAGGTACCTCTATAGCGGTTGATAGCGTTAGATTGAGCTCCTGTAGCTCCCAGTTGGCGTAGCGAGTTGCGAGCATCACCGCACGGTAAAGTTCCTTTACGAGTGTTTGTACTGTTATAGTAGCATTGAACGAATTAGTCTGTAGCTAGACGTCATTAGACGCCTTAGAACTTTCTAGAAAACTCTTAACTCATATACGTGACATACTCGATGACACTCTTATGTTTTCTACACAATATATTAATTAAGTTTTTTGTAAACTAAATTGTAACTAGGGCTCGAGCCATACGAGACTTCAACAAATGTTGGTATTCAACAAAATATTCTTTTACTTTTATATTTTTCGATTCACCATTACCTGAACACTGTCTTTTTAATGCAAATACTCATCCAAATTTAATTATTTCTGTAAAGTATAAAAACCACCCTGTCTTTCTGGACTTGCTTGCCAAAACAATAACAACAAACAAATCGACTAACATGTCGCCAGTTTTTGCTCGTTCGATATTGTTGGCTGCCACTACCGCTGCAAATACTAGTATCAAATGTTGGCATTTAATTTATTGTGTTTAATATTTTGTGTAAATAGCTATCGCGTCCATTCGTGATTGCGCATAATGATATGCAAATACAGTACGACTAGTACCTATACATTTTCCGATGCGATCGTGTATTCGTTAGGCTGGCCTGTAAGCTAAGAATTATTGTATTTTCTTAAATAGATTTCTTTTCACTTTCTCGCTTATCTTAATCTAACGCGAATTTTTAAGACTTCTAGTTGCATAAATTTTTGAAAAAATATATATTATTAATCGCACCTGTTTGCTCATTCTAAAACTGGAAGAATGCATGAAGTTCTTAGATTGATGGTGTTTGCATGACAATAATTTATATTTTACAAATGTTTTATGCTAATCCCAACCTTAGCCATCATAAAACTCGCCGCTGATGAAAATTTATTTAAAGCACATATTTCATTTTTTATAGGCCGTAAAGTTGTCATGGTCTGTTTCATTGAAATATGGTTTTAAAATCTTTTTCAACTTTAATTATGTCACACCTAAAATATAATTCTCTTATTGATAGATATTCATTGGCACAGTACATTTGTATTTTATCCAAAGTATGAAGTTTGTTTTAGGAATGAAAACCAGTACAGTAGCTCGAAAATCATTTTCCTTATTGATATTTTTATTTAATTACTTTTATTCCTTTGTAATAGCTAAGTTGTAGGTAGGCTTTTCAATATTTCGCTTAACTGGCGACATAACTATAATACCACACCAAATCGATACGAGATGCATATTTAAACTTTGCCACCAATAAAAAGCGTTGATAGTAGTATCAGTGAATGTTTTTTTAAATTATTATAAAAATCACATATCAAAAATTAATATTTGTTTTAAGTTCGATTTGGTGTCACATTATCCTTTTGTATGGCAAGGTGTCCTCTTAAAACCCAAGAGAAAATCCTATTGCCTGTTTGAATATTTAGAAAGGTTTAAGCTTATATTTATACGATGATATTATGAACATACAAAAATCTTTCGCCAAAGTGATTGCAGTTACTATCATAGGGTAGGGAAACAAGAATTTTCTTTTTTCGTAAATAAGAGGATACCTTGCCGTGTGATTACTTTTTCTCGATAAAGGTAGAGTATTGTTGATGTTCAATGTATGGTAATGTCAAGATGGTAACAGGGTGGTTTATGCGTACAGGGGCGGTGCGGCCGTCGGCTGGTGTGGTCACTCTAGCGTTATCCCCATTTGTACCCGCAGCGGCACTCTTGGGCGCCCGGTTCCGCGCTGAATCTAGTTGCCTACTTCCAGACCCGAATGGAAATCTTGACCCCGAAGCGCCATCGCCCGCCAACATGGGCAGGCGGCGTTCTAGGGCCGTACTATACCAGCTTTCAGGACATTATAAACCAGATAAGATGAAGACTAAACTTAAACTGAACAATGTTAGTAAGGTAAACCCTAATGTATATGCTTGGTAGAAAACTCATTTTGCAATTCATCGCGATATTGCGTTTCAAGTATGTATATACAGCCTTTGTAACACAAACTTTGCTCAGTAGCTCGCTGCTAACATTATTTCTCATGTGTTGAGATGGGAACGCATGGAATTAAATTTAGACTTCGGTAATAGTGATTAATGTTGACGTTTAACTTGCAGAACCTACTTCATTCGTCGGATCCGCCGCTACCTGAATATAAAACGTCGGCTCTGAAGAAGTCAAAATTTATTATCTCACATTATGGCGTGTTCAAAACGTTTTGGGACTGGCTGATACTGATCGCGACTTTTTACGTTGCGGTTGTGGTACCTTACAACGCTAGTTTTGTTGACCGAGGCCATCCGCGGATTAGCGTGACCAGTGACGTAGTCGTAGAAGCTCTTTTCATTGTTGGTATGTCAGGGGATTTTGTTTGTGGTTCTTTTACTTCCTTTAGTCTATTTATAATGAAATAATTTGTTTACAGACATAGTGCTTAATTTTCGGACGACATTCGTGAGTAAAAAAGGCGAAGTAGTCTCCGATTCAAAGTTAATAGCTCTTAATTACATCCGAACATGGTTTGTGGTAGATCTGTTGGCGGCGCTTCCGTTTGACCTACTTTACGCATCCGATGTATACAGCGGGCGGTAAGTTAACAACGCTAACCAATTTAACAGTAGAACAACATTCTGTATAAAAACTAAATTATGTAGCCATCGTATCATGTGTATCAAAAGAGCACATGTCACAATCACCAAAACTAAAAATATATAATCATAATTATTCCGCTTATTTTTCGCGAGCGCGATAAATTTCATGTTCCATTCCTGGCCGGGTCTTACTGCAATCCTTTATACATTTTCCTATAACGGAAAATTGAACCTGGATTTGTAATGTAAATTAATATTATTTTATCAAACAAATTAATCATAGAAAACCTAACTTATGATGCCAGATGCCATTGAAATCCTGAGCGTCAGTTTAGCTTCACTCGGACAGCTAACGTTAATTTTATTTCACAAAATTTATTTCTAGCAGTGTTCATTTGCGGTCATTTGAGAGCCAAGCCAAGTTGGCCTCAAAAAGCTCGATCGTGTGTGCGTAACAGGTCGAGGCGGTATTTCGTGCCGGACCATCGCTTGCAACTTTACAAGTCGCAAGTTCGGCCGCACATGGAATATTGCTCTCATTGGGCGGGGGCACCCCAGTACCAGCTTCTTCCACTTGACCGCATTCAGAGAAGAGCGGCTAGAATTATCAATGATCAGGATCTTTCCGATCGGCTTGATCCTTTGGGTTTGCGTAGAGATGTGGCTTCGCTCTGTATCCTCTACCGCATATATCATGGGGTTACTTCTGACGAGTTATTTGGGCTTGTTCCTGCGGCTGAATTCCACTCATGTACTTTGAGGCAGAATTCCAGATTTCACCCACACCATCTGGATACTTGGAGATCTTCTACAGTTCGTTTTGATAGATATTTTCTGCCGCGTACGATTAATTTGTGGAATCAGTTGCCATCGGAAACGTTTCCGGAACGATATGACCTGACATCTTTCAAAAAGAGAGCGTTTTCTTATATAAAGGGCCGGCAGCTCATCCCTGCGACCTCAGCTGTTGCAAATGTCCATGGGCGGCGGTGACACTTTCCATCAGGTGAACCGCATGCTCGTTTGCCTACCTGTTATAAAAAAATATATTTCCAACCTTGAAGGCCCCCTTGCATTGCAATGGTTAAACATAATAGCTGCCGAGTTTCATTGTTCATAACGCACATTCAACCTGATAATAGTAATTAAAATTAATCATCGTATTACGAGTGTTTATTGCGTGTTAATTCATACTAAATTGTATTAAACATTATTAATGGTTTCGCCAATGAAACCACTAGGCGAAATTTATGCTTGAGATTATTTTGCCGTAAAATATACCCCTGCTGCGTTATTAATGAAAAGGCATATTTATTGGTTTCCAGGAGTTTTGATGTGCGCGTTAATGCATTGGTCTAGGCCCTTCTTTTGATTTATAAATAATGTATGTGTGTAAAGACAGAAAAATATGTTTCAAACTTCATCAATTAAAAAACCTGCAATTATTTTTTTATTTCACTTGGTGCTTGTTTTGTCGATTGTGGCAGCGGAGTGTAACTATTTAAATAAAACGTTTACATAGAGCCGTCTAGCCCCTAGCTAAGCATCTAACTTAATAATGAATGATTGTTACTAGGTACCAACCTAAGTACCAACAATCATAGTTCATTACTTGTTTTTTTGTCATTACCTTAATAAAAAACATTACATACAATCAGAAGTATATTTTTATCGTTTACAAAAATGTTTGGTTGCCTACACGAGGATTAAACCTGGAACCTTTGAAATTTGATTCTCAATGTGTACATAAAAAGTTAGTCGATAATGAAGAGTTACTTTTCGTTTTTCAAGCAGGAATCCACGCACGGAAACGTCCATTTAGTTAAGCTTACAAGGCTGCTGCGGCTTGCGAGGTTGTTGCAAAAGATGGACCGGTATTCGCAGTACTCGGCGCTGATACTCACGCTACTTATGCTCTCATTCACGCTGGTAGCACATTGGCTCGCCTGCATATGGTTCATCATTGCTGAGAAGGAAATCGAACACCATAAGAACGACAACGAGATTTGGGATTTGGGTAAGTTTTTGTGAAAAAATATTTAAACAAATAAATAGCCAAAAATGTTGTGTCAGTGCTATCTAGCCCTAACCGAGCATATATCATGGGTACTATACGGGGATTAAACATACATATAAAATTATTTTAAAGAAAACGCTTAAAATATATAACGTTCATAACAATACGAACAGATGTGTTATTGCTTACATATGTATGTATCACACGTGGAGCGACCAAGGGACACTAGTGTAGTAGCGAACATTTATACCATTTGACCACATGGGTCGCTAAATATAGATAAGATTACTACGAGTCTCAAAGAAATGTGTGAGGAAAGGCCAGTGTTCTACAGTGGTTCGTTAACTAGTTTGGTTATTTGAATCATCATTGTTTCAAATTTTCATCACAAAATCGTATTGCCCGTAATAAATAAATAATAAATATCCACGGACATTTACACAGCGCCATCTAGTCCCAAGTTAAGCGTGAAGCCTGTATTATGGGTACCAAACAACAGATAAATATTCTTTTTTTTTAAATAAATACATATTATACATAGAAAACACCCAGACCATTACAAACATACATGTTCATGCACACAAATGTTTGTACTGCCCGGGATTCGAACCCGGAACCTTTGGTTTAGTAGTCGACGTATCAACCGCTACACCAAATGGGTCGACAAAAAATCTTAGTAATATTACAAATATTAGCATTGGTTCGAATGCTGAAAGCGTTCTATAGGTACCATATTTTAAAGTACTCTGATTTCGCTATAATGAACTCGATTTCGCTCGCTCGAAAAGTGCGAAGTTATGTAACTCAACAATATTACCGAAAACAACAACGTTAAGTATAAAGAACTTAATATTTAAAATATTTAATAATTTACATGTCTATATTTTTTATGTAATTATTAACGAAGACCACTTTGTCCTGTTTAATATCTTTCGTTACAATCAATATTACCCATTGCCCTTTTGGTGTCGTTTATTGATAAAGTTGCGATGCTTGGAGTGCTCCCTAACATTTTATTAAACACTGACCTTTATTGAAAAAGTTCCCCAGTTCCCAATACTGTTTATGAAATAAATGGCATGTTGATTTCACATAATCGTATGTCAATCATTCAACCAGCCTATAGAGTCCTACTGTAGAACATAGGCCATCTCACAGAACCAACGCGAGCCACGCGGCCCACTCTATCTCAAGGGCCGAGATAGCTTGAAATCCATACATTTATACTAAATTTACAGAAATGGTGTTTTTCGGTTGCTGCTTAACAAAAATACTTATTAAATAATAGTATTTCTATTGTGTGTGGTTCATGGCAAAGTGTGAACACCCTATGATTATGTAACTGTTCTTATTTTGGTATTTAATTTCTTTGAATTTTAACATTTTTGAGAAGTTACCGGGCATTTTCTATTATATGGATATTTACTACCTTTGTATTACCGCAAAAATCTGAACACAATGAGCGGTATTCATTATGTATTTAAGCTGTTATAAATAATCAGTACCTTCATTTACCTGGAAGCTCAATAGCGATTATTAATGGTTTCCCATTCTGAACATTAATTATTTTTATGACATGGTTTCTATGAAAATTACGATAATTGCTACTGTGGTTATTATGACGGCCATTGGTGTAATGGTTGAGACGTCGGCTACTACACCAAGGGTTCCGGTTCGATACCCGGGCATTACATATTTGTATGCATGAACATATCTGTTTGCATTGCTTTGGATGTTTTCTATGAATATATTTACAAAAAAAATTGATAAGTATGTTTATCAGTTGTTTAGTACCCGTAATGCAAGCTTCTCGCTTAACTTGGTGCTAGATTGCGCGGTGTGAATGTCAGTGCATATTTAGTTATTTATCATAACATTTATTTAGAGAATATACAGCCTTTAGGTATTTTCTGGAACGTTATTTATTACCTTTGGTCGTATACGACGTACCTGTAAAAGATGGTATCCATAAAGTTATATGTTCGAGAAAAATATGTTCGCGTTAACTACACATGCCTTTTCTATTATATAAGAACACAATTCTGGGCCAAACCCGATTGTATGTTCCTTTACTATTTTGACATAACAGAAGACATACATTTTCCGTGCCATCTTAATATCACCTTCTTCTAGGTCTTTCTTCAATCATTACGTATCTCAATACGATAAACATAATATTAGTAACTACATGATGTGATAGTCTAGTTTTGCTTTATTTATTATTTTTATTAGATGCATTTCGAAAAGAGTTCTAAGTTTCATGCTGGTTTCTTCTCAGTAAAATAAAGTTTGAACCAGTTATAGATTGATTACAGTTTTCTGTGTTCTTGGTGCCCTAATTTGAATATTATTTTTTAATTCGAGTAAATGGGATACTAGCGTCCAGACAATTGGCACGGGCCCGTAGCCAATACGACATATTCACGTATCGGATGGATGACCCAAAAATGAAGTAAAACATGTACCCTTATACCAATAACTACCCAGACAAGGATGTTAGTGCAAGACTTCCTACTAAGATTCAAATCCGTCCGCTAGACCGGGTTATGGCATGTGCTCATAATGCGTTTTTTCCGCAGGATGGATCAATAACCTGGCTGAACGATTGAAGGTGCCAATCCCAAACATATCGCACAGCGAGAGCTACGTCACAGCTTTGTACTTCACGTGCTCGTCACTCACGAGTGTCGGCTTCGGAAATGTTTCCGCCAACACGCTACCGGAGAAGGTCTTCAGCATCCTCACCATGCTTATTGGAGGTAATAATGTGCAACATATTAAAGGAGACTTGATAAGATTTACGTAGGCGTGCCCATTGGTGGGACGTATAATAATGAGCTGACGATGTGAAATCATTAGGGGGCCCTCGTTCAGCAGTGGACTTTCTAGGTTG